>CM077304.1:28897834-28955334 GCA_039655065.1 Glossophaga mutica | reverse complement strand
CATACTTTTAATCTTCACTGAAATGAGTGATGACTTCTTATAATAAAAAGTTGACAGGCTTACATTGCGCACCGGTGGATTAGTTTCCCTTGGTGATGAGGTTTTCTTTTGTGCGCCGTGTGTCTGTTTGATGGAGGTTTAACAGAAAGCATTTTGGCAGAAATTGGATGCAGCAGGGATCATCTGGAGATGGCTGCTGTTCGATATTAACTGCACACAGTAACTTTTTTTTCCTCTTCCTTTTTTTTATTCTTCAGCCAGGTGACAGAGGAAGCCAAAACATCTTTCCTCTTGAAAATCAAGTTTTTTTTCTTTTTAAATATAAAGTATGTGCCCATTCTGCATGTACTTTAAAATATTTAATGTGCTTAGGCCATTGTTTACTGTCGGCATAGAAAAAAAGCTTTCTCTGCAAGGAGGTATCAACACACAAATATCTGAAAGGTGTATTTCTAATACCCAAGTGCCTTTGATCCTACAGAAATCAGCATGTAAACAGGAGTCGCTTAAAGATTAGAATTAGATGTTTTATAGAATAAATACACTTGATACTTGCCTAATTCAAAAGAAGAGACCCGTGGGCCATAATTTGCATTATTTACTTCCCATCCTCACCTCCTTCTTGTAATTCCATTTTATTACTCATTGGAAACATCGAAAGTCTCATAATGGAGACTTGCCAGATGTCGGATGTAGTGGAACATGCTCCAAGCATATGTATATATTTATACTTGTGAATATTTGCACATGGAGAAAATAAATAACAGAAAGGATACATCTCATTCCAGAGGAAAGCTCTGACCAGGTGGATGGGAGCTAATAACATTCACTAGCCCCTGAGCACTTCATCCAGTGATTTGATGCACATCAATCTCTGATGTGAATACACTCAACCTGATAGCCAGGATGCAGTTCAAATGAGTAATTCTTTTTAATAAAGGAATGTATCTCTCTCTGTGTATAGATATTTACTACAATGATGGTGCTATTCTGTCCAATAACAAATATTTATTGCTAAATGAACAATATTTGAATATGGTGAGAATTTAATTATTGTTCTAATTTTCCAGTAATAAAGAAAACCACCAAGTCTGTTCATAGTGTGAAGTTCTTAGATCCTGGAGAAATGCTTATTATGATAGAGATAGGACAAGCCTAATCTGTACTTACCTCTGCATCAGACAGCAGCGGTGACAACTCTGCCTGCCTTGTCAAGTTTCAAGAACTTGCAATTCTTAATTTAAACACTTGAGAGATCTATGGAGCCTGTCAGTCTGGTTAATTAAGCTCTGTCTTCTTTTACCCTTCCTCCCCACCAAAACAAAATCTGGCTTCTTTTTAAAGGCCACTTAATACTTTATCTACTGATTAAGCAAACAGGTTCTAGCCTAAGTAGAATGATCTTAGAAGACTGAAGCAGAATAGTTCTTGCTATTAAAGGAACATACATTAAAATCTTCACTTGGAAGTGTCATACATAGGTCAGCCTTAGCATTCTCAGCCTTTTTTCTTTTTGAAATAATTAAAGAAAACTTTGGATAATCCAGCTCAATAAATAATAAAAAAGTATATGTGAGTTAGTATATAGTCAATATTTAATGTTTAATATGAATATATTTCATTTAGCAATATTTGATGCTTCAAAGCTGATAGTATCAATCCTTTCTCAACCCCAGCAACTGGATTTCTAGCAACCTTTCAGCAGGAGATTTGCAAATGAGATATTTAGGACTTCGTGGGAAAAATAGGTTTAGAAGATTAAAGATCTTAAATATATCTATGAAAGTCTATAAATATTTAAATTTCAATAAAAATTTATATTCACTAATATAACACCATAAAGAAAACTCACTGATTGCCAAATACCAATTTATATATCTTAATGTTAATAAATACTGTATAATTGATTTCAATGTGCTGTATTTTGATGACTAAATTCACTTTACTATCTCATTCCACTTCTATTCCAACAATATGCTTATAAACTCTTGGTTTTGTTGCAGATAACTTTCATAACATCAGACCGTTTCCCCATTTTTGTCTTCATCAATATTTAATGATTCTGTGACTTTAGAATCTGAAAGCCATGCTTCTTGTGTCCTATTATAGTCCTAGAGACATAGTGGCCTCATTCCTATTTCAGATTTCTCAGGTCTCTCTCCACTCTCCAAGAACACAACGTGAATGTACTCGCTGAGTGACTCCAGGCCAAAGCACATTCTATCAAGCTCCTTTGAACATCTCCGTTTCTCCACCGAAATCACACAGCAATATACTTGTGTGTCCTCTCCCACGACCACCTTCGTCCCACAGCTCCATTTCTAAAAGCCTTATTCTATTTGGCTATTTGTTATGATTTTTATCTTGATTCCAATCTTTCCTGATTTTTTAATTACATCTAGGGAAGTAAATGTCAGTTCATAGATTAGGAATTAAAATTCTTAAGAATGGAATAATTATATAAGCTGGAAATCCTATATATTAAGTGTTCTAGTAAGGTAAAAGTGTGATTTGGAAGGCATTGTTGGATTCCAAATATTCTGAAATAACTAAGAGGAATAATTCCCTTAATTTAAATCTCAATTATAAGAAATACACGAGGCAAAGATAAGGATGAAATTTATTGACTAGGACTTTACCACTGATATCCACATTGAATTGTTTGCTTCTTTCCTCCATCTTAGCCACTTCCAGATGACCGTGAAGGAAATCAAGATTCATAGAACATGCATATAATATTTGGAATTTTAACACATGTTTCTCTGTACCAGTCTGAAACATGCTCATGATGGACAGTTAATACACCTCAGATGTTGTTGCCTTTATGCCTTCTCCAGTGTATGCACAGCTATTCTGATATTGACCTCACCTCTCAACCTGTTTTCACTGCTCAAAGCCATTAATAGCTGCTTAATATTTAGTAGACAGATGTTAATGTGAGGTATCAGTCCATTTTTAATTACCAGGGGTTCTATCAAATGTCACAACAGCGGTACTTAGGTAATTTCTGAGGCTAGATACAACACAAGTGAAATTGGTCCAAACAAATCATCCACATTGAATTATTTTCTGCACATTTAAAAACTAAACAGATTTCAACACAGTTCTCATTTTAAGTTCAGAGAGAGGACAGAGAAAGAGTCAGAGTACTGTTACTGAACAAAAATGGTTCTGCTTCCTGCCTCTGCAAAAGGCAAACTCTAGAGACAGAAGCTGGCAAGAAAGGAAAGAGGTTTTTATGCAGATACTGAACATTCTGGGAGAATGGGGGACTTCCCACTTCAAAGCTCATCTCCCCCACAAAACCCAGACTAAACCCAGCCATTCTCAGCAAATCCAAAACAAAAGGTAGTACTCAGAGTCCTGTCCTACTTTAAAGTACTGTCCTTTGGAGCCTGATGCAGTTGCTAAGTGGTCTTCCAGGTAACTTAGCTTGTTCCCAGCGTCTGTCTGGCTGCAGGCTTCCTCCTCAAGGCCTCGTGTGGAGCCAGTGCTGCCACTGTCCATGCGACTACTAGGACCAAAATGTCCTATGCTCCTGGGCCAGAGAGCACATGAATGCACCAGCAAATGGTCCACAATGTCAGCAATCAAGAAAGAGACTCTCTTCTAGAGGCCATGTGCCATGTGACTGCTAAGATTGCTTGCTCCATGGAGAGAACAGGCTAATGCACCATCTGAGTGTAGGTCCTGAGCAGGAGAGAGCATTTCTTTGTGCCCCTGGGTTTATATTAGCATTGGGTGTGGGATGGCACTGGTGCTTTCTCAGGATGACCAATTAACTTCTTAAACTTGTGTACACTTTGGGTTGTCCACCTCCTACCCAATGCTTTCTTTCCCCTGCCTAGACTGATAGGAATCTTTGGTCCAGAACCTCCCCCTGCCACCATTTAACTTCTATTGCACATGTGCCTGCCTTGCCCTAGTCCCAACTCTGGTACCAGAAGCAATAAGAGGGCTTTTTCCCTCTATCCATTCATCTTGCTAGCCTTGTACATGCTCAGTGTAAGAACCTCCCCCAGCCACCATCATGGCCAATGGGGAGACTCCTGTTCCAGTCTTCAACTCCACACCTCCCATGCTCTAGTCCCCATATGAACAAATTACCCACTCTAGGAGTCCACCAGCAGAGAGCCACCAAACCAAAAGCATAAGTAAAGGGAGCCTGGAAATCGTCTATGGCTTCTCAGGCAGTGCCAAGGGTAGCCTCTCAGGCAGCCCTGAGTGTAACATCAACAGGAGAGATGGGTCATCTGTAGCCAGGAACATGACCTCCGCATAGGGAGTGGAGTGTCTGCACAGTGAGCAAGCATCTGCAAGGTGTGCGCTCGATTACCTGATCAATACAGCCTCGCCCACAGAAGGGAAACTCAGAGTCCTAGCCATGTCCCCAGATGGTTTTTCAAAGGTATTGTCTGGCTGCACACAAGGCCCTCAGTGCTCAAACCTCTGACCTCCATCTGGAAGGAATGTGGCTTCGTTCACAAGTGGCTCCCAGGTTCCATTCCCACGGCCCAGCTCCATGTTCTCCGTGGCCCCTCCTGTTCCCTGCCCTCAGCTCACTCCCAACAGTCCAGATAGGCTGTCTTATTGGTATCAGTACCTAAACTTGCAAGCTCACATTATGATGATTCCTCAGATGTGATGCTATCATAATGAACAAGAAGGCAATTAGAGTTCCAGCGAGCACACATAAGTTTCATGAATTATGATGAAAGAAGGGTAAATAATGCATATCTATTGTCTTTTATCATTTAAAACGTGAAGTAAATTGTTTTGCAGCTACCATATCTGGCATGTTTTGACATAATCAACATTCCAATGAACCTTAAATTTGTGAGTCATTTCTAACCGGAAACAAATGTCCAGAAGCAAGATTTTTCACCATGTTCTCAAGCCAATTCTAAACCTTATTCCTGAATTCAATTAAATTGAATAAGTACCCAACATGGATACTAAACTTCTGGTCAAACACACAAAATCATGTTTTTCATTAAACTAGTCATTTTGTCCTTGATTATTTCCATTTGTCATTTAATAGTCATATCTGCCATTAAATTATTTATTCCATAACCTTGTACCACATCTATTATTTTCTCACCAATTATTTATTCCATAACATTATACAACATCTATTATTTTTCACCAATTCTTTATTCCATAATGTGGTACAGCATCTATTATTTCCTCAGCAATTATTCTAATGGTTTTCTTCTTTGTAATAATGTGCATTCCCAACTAACACTTCAAATAACTCTTTGCATTTTCATTTATCAAATGATATATTTCAAACTAACAAGCCAAACATATTCCTTACTAATAAATCTTTCTATGGCCTATGTTAAAATAACTGTATATATGGCTACTTGCTCTATTAATAAATAGGTATCTGAGAAGTTGCTCTACTTAAAAAAATGTAAACAATGGTATTAAGAATACTATTACCCATAGTATTAAAAAAGTAACCCAAAAAAAGGTTTAAGTAATAAAGATGTTTAGTTATCTCACTTTGCAAGAAGTCTGATACAGCAAGTTAAGGTGCAAAGACTCAGCAGTGCCAAGGATGACCCGTGGTCTTCATACCTTTCTGTTCTACCATCCTCAGTGTATTGATCTTTCATGCACAACCTGTTGCTTAGCCTCGTAATGACAAGAAGGGTGCTGCAGCTCCACGTACAAATCCAGGCAGGAAGAAAGGAGAGTATGAAGCAAAAAAAGCTGTCCCTTTTATTAAACAATTACAAAATTCCAGATATCTATTTATATCTCACTGTCTAAAAATATGTAACATGATTACTTCTACTTGTAAGGAAGTCTGAGAAAACAAATATTAATAACCCTTGCCTTGGTGTTGACAAAAGAGATCAAAAGTGAAGTTGGCCTAATTACAACACCCTGCCAAGTGGTATTTAAAACAATTTTATAGTTAATCCATCAGAAAGAAACGCCACAAAATTTAAGTGTCTTAAATAGAATTCAATATCATAAAAAATAACCAGTGTATTACATTTGTACTTACCAGCCTACAACTGATAATTTTGCAGCGACGCCAGATTACATTTCTAATTTTGAGACCTGCCTGGTCTGTGTGTGCCACATTAAAATACTTGTTTGTAAAATTTTAAGTGTGCAGATAAATACAGGGTAAAATAGGAAATTGAGAAGGATGATCAAAGAAGAGCTACAAACTTAGCAGTCAATACTAAAATTACCTGAGTTTTAAATGTATGCAAAGGTAGCAGAAAAAGGTTTAATCTAAGGCCTTCAAAAAACTAGTTAACCTAATAGTTCATTTTAACATATTGGTTATTGATGATACATTGCTGAGTTTGTATTGACCACAACTGAATGTAAATGTTTTGAAGATAATAATTACCACCTAAATTTTGATGATGATAACAAATTGCTAATTTAAAACCTGTGTCTCAGTGGATTTTGTAAATTGGCATTGTAGGTGTTAAAATGATATCTAAATAATCTTCTCATTCATACTGGCTTATTCTTGATAAATTTATTATTGAGTGGCCCCCTAAATCATTTTGATTTGAATTTAGTACCTTTGAGATCATTGTTGCATATTTTTTCTTGATTTGAGACAGTTTTTTCACTTGCATTTGACCTAAACCAGGAATCTAAGAGAACCAGCAAAATGGATGTTAGTATTAGAATAACAATATACAGATACAAAAGCAGCTTAGGAGAAACTATCCGTGAATGGCATTCAGGGAGTGTTTTTGTATGCTGGATTTAATTAATTTCTAAATTAGAATAACTAGGTTGCATGGTACTAGTCTGGGATGATACTTAGACCATGATGGAAATGTCCAGATGATAAATAGGAACAAATTACTATGGGAATATGTGTGTATATTCCTCACTTAGTGATCATTTTCAAATAACCTCATTAATGCTGTTCTTACTCAAATTTATCACTTGAGATTTGAATTAGCCAATCACCAGTCATATGCCTACCTAAAATGCTAAGAGATCTGAAGACAAAACTTTCTATATCATTATTTCATACGAAATGTAAACTAAGTTGCATGGGATGACTTCTCTTCAAATTGATGACTTTCATCAACACTTGCAGGATGCAGGTAAAGAAAAGAATTCACTAGAGCTTTCAGTACTTGCTAGGGTACCATATATCATGTTGTATGCTAATGAAATCAAGGTCTTTCTACATTTACAAACCATTTTGCCTCCTTTGGAGGATTTAACTAATCAGCGAAAGCAAAATATTTACTAAGATTTTTCTTTGGAAAATGACTTATTATCATTATATAAAAGAATACTAGTGTTTCTCTATACAAAAACTGTTGACTTTTATTGTTAACTTTCTTCATTTAAATTGGGAGAGGTCTACATCTTCAGAGAACCCCAGGACAAATAGGAACTGTAAGGTGATTTGGAGAGAATGTATAAATACAATGGATATAGCTTATGCCCATCAATGTATACTAACAAAAAGTAGGTACTTACAGTTGAGACTCAGAATATAAATAGAAGATCTACATTTGAAATAGAAATAGAGACACAGATGTGGGTAGATAGTTCCTAGGTTGAGAGCATCAAATGATTGGAAGCCACATGGCCAGTAATGAAAGAGCAGACATAGGATAGAACAGGAAAAGGTCAAAATTCTTTGAAGAGAAGAGCGAATACTAACAATGGAGTAGTAATAATCCTTCACTTTAGAAGACTCACTAGAGAAAACTGAACAATGCTTACAGTGAAGAGATACAGGTTTACATGTTCAGAAATCTCTATATGCTAAACCACTCCCTAGGTAATATAATAAAAGTTGTATTTTGAAATCCTATCTTTGCCTTTTTTTATGAATTTGTATTTTCTCCATTGGTTTTCTTGTAAAGCAATTTTTAGAAAATCCAAACTTTGTTTTATTGTTCTGACACCCAGGCCAGGAAAAGTAATGCAAAGTAACCTAAATTTGGGGTATATTGTATATATTACTTAGAGAACTGGGGAAAATAGTTTAAGCAGAAAGGTACAGTCAAGGAGAAAAAAGAAAGAGAAAAATTAAATAAAAGCACATAAATAAAATACCCCAATGTCTGGCAAAATAATAACAAATAAAAATTAAACAATAAGAACAGTGAGGATTGCTGGTTCCCCCATATACACCCTTGAATTCTACTGATAAGCTTGGAAAGAAAAGGCTATTAAGGAATAACTTAGGATATAAGTATACAAAAGTTTGACTTTTCGAGTGTCTAAAGAACACAAAAAGAAAAAAGCAAAAAATCAAATTCATCTCAATGATGATTTTTTAACATGTCACTGAGTTCCAATTGATACAACAGACTATCTTATGTATATAAGGTGTATTATGTATGTCATCTTGTGTATCTATATCTAGTTAAATTTTCAATTTTTTAAAGTTAGGACAAATGTTTACACCTGAGAAACCATCAGTACAATCAAGAAAGTGAACATATCTATCATTCCTCCTGCTTCTCAATAATCACTCCCTGTTCAGCCTTTCTTATCCTCAGGGATCAGGTATATGCTTTCTGTCATGACAAATCAGTTTTGGTCTTCTGGAATTTTTTTAAATGAAATAATATACAGTAGTAGATACTGTGTTTTGTTTGGCTTCTTTCACTGAGCATAATTTTTTTGTAACTCATCCACACTGTTGAATGTGTTTATTCTTTTTTACTGTTGAATAGAATTTCATCATGTGGATATACTGTAAGTAGTTTATCCATTCACCTACTGGTGGACCTTTTGTTTGTTTCCACTGTTACAAATAAATCTGCCATGAATATTCTTGTATAAGTATCTGATTGGACGTAGGTTTTTATTTCTCTAGGAGTAGAATAACTGGATCATATAGACAATATGCTTAACTTTTGAATAAAATGTGAAACTGTTTTCGACAGTGATTATACCATTTTACCTTCTCACCAGGACTGAATGAGAATTCTAGTTGTTACGTAGCCTCATCAATGCTTGATACGGTCAGTCCTTTTAATGTTAGTCGTTTGAATGTATGTAGTAATACTCATTCTGCTTTTGATTTGCCTTTCTTAGTAAATAATGATGTTAATCATCTTTTCAAATACATATTTGTCTTCTTTGTATTTTCTTTGGTGAAGTATCCATTCTATCTTTTTTCAAACTTTGGGGTTATTTATATTCATATTATTGAGTTAGAGTTCTCTCTCTTACAACTAGATACCAGTGCTAGATACAAGTTCTTTATCTGATAGGGGTTTACCAAGTACTGTCTCCCAACCTCTGGCTTACCTTTTCAGACTCTTAACAGTGTCTTGAAGAGCAGATATTTTTCATTGCAATGACGTTGAATTTATCATATTTTTTATGAACTGTGCTGTTGTTATCATATTTATGAAATATTTACCTAACACAAAGTGAAAAAACTTCTCATTTTCTTCTAAACATTTTGCACTTTCAGGTTTTGTATTCAGGTTCATATTTCTTTTTAAGTTGATTTTTGTATATGGTACCAGCTGTGGATTATATATAGTGCATGATTTTGCGTACAAATTCTCAATTATTTTAGTTCCAATTTGCCTTTGCATTTCTGTCATAAAATTAGCTCATCTTTATATATATATTATAATAAAGATATATTATATATATCTTTTCGGAATAGGAAACTATATATATATTAGTTTCCTATTCTGTTTAATTGCTCTATTTATCATTATATCACTAGAATGACATCTCACTTTATGGTAGCTTTGTAAAAAGCCTTGAAATCAGGTAATGTTAGGCTTACAAGTTTTACTTTCTTTTCATATTTGTTTATGTAATTAAAGATCATTTTTATTGCCACTTAAACTTTAATATCAGCTGTCAATGTCTGCAAAACCATGTGGTAAGATCTTAATTGGGTGGAAGTAAACAAATCACTTTGGGAAAAATTAAAATCTTAATATTTTGTCTCCTGATGCATGAATATGATATATTTTTCCAATTATTTATTTCTTTAATTTCTGTCAGCAGTGTTTTATAGTTTTCGATGTCCAAGTCTTGCATTTATTTTTTCAGGTTCACTCCTAAATCTGTCAAATATTTTATCTGCTGAAATAGTGATCAGATTTTTCCTTTTCATTCTGTCAATCTATCCTATGGTGAATTGTATTGATTATGGTGATTATTTTCAAATGTGAAATCATTCCTTAAATAAAACTCATTTGGTCAGGAGGTGTTTATCTTCTTAAATAATGTTAAAGCTGGCTTGCTAAAATTTTATTTAGAATGCATCTATGCTCATAAAAATAATGTTCTGTACTTTCCTTTTTTGTGATCTCTTTAGTTTGGGCCTGGACATTTGTTGTGGCAAAGTTTTTAAATAAAATTTCAATTTTTTAGTACACGTATAAATTTTAGATTTATTTTTAGTGAAATTTGACAATATTCTTCAAGGAATTTTTCATTTTATATGTTGGAAAATTTGTTGACATAAAGTCATTCAAAATATCCCCCTATTATCCTTTTAGGTATTTTCTGCATTGATGTCCCTTTTCTCATTCCTCATATTAGTGATTTCTGTCTGCTCTCTTTTATTCATGATCAGTATGGCTATAGGTTTATTCCTTTTATTGATCTTATATCAACTTTTGGTTTAATCGATTTTCTCTATGGTTTTACTGTTTTCTTTTTTAAATTTTACTGTCTATCAAAATTTCCACTTTGATATTTATATTTTTATATTTTTCTTTGCTTGCTTTGGATTTATTTATATTTTCCTTCTCATTTTTAGTTTCATTTATTATTCTTTCTAGTTTTTAAAGCAGAGATGAGATTATTGATTTGAAACTTCTTTAATGTAGGCCCTTCAACTATAAATTTGCCTCAAATACTGCTTTAGAGGAATCACACAGATTTTGATATGTGGTATGTTTATTTCATTTTATTTAAACTACTTTCTAATTTTCTCTTGATTTCTTCTCAATGATAATTTACAAGTGAGTTGCAGTAGTTCCTCCTCATCCATGGTTTTGCTTTCTGGAGTTTCAGTCACCTGTGTTCAACTCTGACTCGAAAGTATTAAATGCAAAACTCCAGAAACCAACACTTCGGAAATCTTAAACTGCCCATTGTTTTGAGCACCGTGGTGAAATCTGCCCAACTCCGTCCCACCTGAGATGGGAACCATTCCTTCGTGTGGCGTCATCACCCTCCATAGGCCTCCAGCCCCTCAGTCATTTAGCAGCCATCTCGGTTATCAGACCGACTGCCATGGTATCTCAGTGCTTGTTTGCATTCAAGTAATTCTTATTTTACTTAACAGTGACCCCCAAATGCAAGAGAAGTAATTCTAGCAATTCGGATATAATTTAGATTAAGAATCTGTAAAAGGCTTCCTTTAGGTAAAGAGTACATACATCTAGAGAAAAAATAGTGTATGGAAGACTCGGTACTATCTATGACTTTGGGCCTCCATGGGGTCTAAAAGTATACTCCCCACAGACTACTGTGTTTAGTGTTTTTGTTCTCTTTTTTAAAAGACTTAAACAATAAAAAAATATTATAGGTTTACCCACATGGTTATCACTTTGGGGTGTTTTTCATTGGCGTAGATTCATATTTTTATCATGTATTATTTGCCTTCTGCTTGAAATACTTTGAGATTTCTTATGAATTTTCTGGTGATAAATTCGTTCTGCCTTTTTATATCTACAAAAATCTTTATTTGGCCTTTATTTTTTACATATATGTTTTCTGGGCATAGAAGTTAAGTTGATGGGGTCAGGGGCTTTTTATTTTTATTGTTTTCTCTTTTTGGTGCTTCAAAATGTGATTCCACTTTTCTTACTTGCATTGTTTTTGATGAGAAACTTCTGCTTTGTCTTGGCGTTTCTGTACATAACATGTCCTTTTTCCTCTGGATGATTTTATGATTTTCTCTTATTACCAGTTTTGAGCAATTTGATTTCGACATTATTTTGTGTAGTTTTCTTTACATTTTGTGTTTGGAATTTATTGAACTTTTAGAACTTTGTGTTTATAGTCTTAATAAAATTTGGAAAATCATCATGCATTATTTCTTCAAATATGAAGAAATAATATTCTTCATATTATTAAAATATGATTTTTTTCTTCATAAAAGAAATAATTTTCTTTTTTTCTTTCTGGAACTCAATTATGTATTCAATAGAGTGCTTAAAGTTGTCACTCAGATGATTAATGATTTATTATTTTTAATAGTTTATTTTATTGTGTTTTTCCATTACCATTTATCCTCCTTAATCCGCTTCCACCTCTCCCCACCCTCTCCACCTCCCCTGCAACTACCACCCTGCTGCCCCAGTCCATGAGACAGTCCGTTTCATGTTTTGTTCAGTCCCTCCTCCCACAACCCCTGTGCCCAGAGCTGTCAGCCTGCTCTCCGTGAGTCTGTGTCCATCTTGCTTGCTAGTTCAGTTTGTTCAAATTACGGTTTCTGTTTTATTTTATTATGTAAAGTTTCTATTGCTATGTCTCTCTCTCACTAATGTTTTCTTTAATGTTCAATCGTCTACTAACTTCATGAGTTTATTGTTCACCTAAAAGTTTCTATCTCTGGAAGCGTGATTTCCATGTCTCTACTTCTGGAACACATAGAATACAGATAGAATAGTTGTTTTAATATCTGTGTCTGCTAATTCAAACACTCAGGTCAGTTCTGGGTCAATTGCAAATAACTTGTTTTGCTCTTTGTTATAGATCTTATTTTTCATTTATTTTTTGCACACTTCTAATTTTTGATTGGATACTACATATCATGAGTTTTATATTTTAAAGTATTAGATATTTTATATGCCTATAAATATCCTTTTTTAAATTTTATTTATTTATTTTTAGAGAGAGAGGAAGAGAAAAAGAGAGGGGAAGAAACATCAATGTGTGGTTGCCTCTCATACACCACCTACTGGGCACATGGCCCTCAACCCAGGCATGTGCCCTGACTGAGAACTGAACCAGCAACCCTTTGATTCATAGGCCTGCACTCAGTCCACTGAGCTATACCAGCCAGGGCCCTATAAATATTCTTGAGTTTTCTAACAAAGTGCAGAAAAGTTATTTAGTAAAAAGCTTGGTACCACTGGTTCCGGCTTTTAAAAACAATGTTTAGTTTGGGTTCAATTAATATCCAGTACAGAGACAAGACATTTCTGAGAACTTTAGTCATCATTATAAAGTCCTCAGTCTGCTTACAGGAATAGTTCCTGTTCCCAATCCTGTATGAGCACAAGATAGTATTTCTTCTAATCATTTTGAGTGGTTCTTTTCTTGGCCTTCTCTACATTGACCTGAAAATTTACAGTGCATCTATCATATCCAAAACTACGAAGAGGGGCATGTCTATGTTAACATGTAAGATAGAGTTCCCAACCTATTACCAGCCTGTCCTCTAACATTTGTGAAACCCACATACTATTTATCTCAATAATATAAGTTCTATATAAACCTAACAAACTCCTAAATACATATAAGTGAACTGCACCCTGCCTTCTTACTTGGACAAATATACTTCATAAAAATCTGGAAGCCCAGGTTCTAATGCAGAATTTCCAAAGCTCTCAGATCACACTGCAGGGATGTGCGGCTGCATGAGGAAGACCAATCTCAGCCCTTCAGTTCTGCTCAGTTGTCTTTCTTTTCCAACCTCCAGTCCCATCTGTTCCAACTCTGGGCTTTGTCTTCTACCTTGAAGAGTTTCATAAACGTTTTTCTGAATAGAAACCACATCCAAACTCTGTCCATGTCCTCTGCAGACAGTAACTCTTTGGTAACTCTTTAAAGCTGCCTATAATGAATGAAAATTGTTCTCGGAAGTTTAGGTCTCAGGGAGTGGGGTTTGCAGGCAGCGGAAACAGAGTTAAGACAATTTGGACAGGAAATTCCAAAGACTTAAGTATGCAGAGCATGGTATGGAAGGGTGGCTGCAGAGCGCTTATGGCCCTCGCCCTGAAGACTGTTCATTCTTTATTTCACAATGGGACCCCCTTGCTTATATGAGAAACATTATTTCCCACAATTAGCCTAAAATGTCTTTATATATTTTCTTTTAGAGTGTATATACCTTTCTGTAACCCAGTGAGTACTAATTATATTACCTATATATAAATAGCATGTAATATTTCCACATTATATATACATACATGCACATATGGTGTGTTGTAATATTTACATACTTTTGTATATTCCAGTAAGTAATACTTATAGGCCTTGAATGCCCAATTATTCATGATAATTTGCAAAATTAACCATGTCATAAAGAGCTAGCTAATGAATTAACATTTTTCTCTTTTTATTGCTTTTTAAATAAATATTTTTTACTTATTAATCAAATCAGCTATATAGTCTATTCACTTCAGTGTTCTTTACTCTGCTCCCAAAGATATTAGCACAACTGAAAAAGGAGTCCAAAATAAAAAATTAACACTGGTTAATTGTTCACCAGGAGGAAGGATGGCTAACAATGAAACATGAGAATTAGACACAGTATAACCAGAGACAGGAGTGAGGGGGAACTTCTATTCCTGCCTCTGTGTATCATTCTGGAATTAAAAATAAATAATTCCAGGCAAGACATTACTTTCACTCTGACACCAGCCTTCGATGTTCTCTCTGCCTAAAACAATCTGAAAATGTCCATTCTGGGGCCATGTATATATCTTCACTTTTAGGGTGCACTGATGTTGAAACCGCAGTCGTGTAAAAGAATGGATAAATTCCTACATATGAGAGCCCCAAATGGAGATTACAATGCATCATGAAACTTTTCCCAACCATTCCCTTGCTGACGGGTGCCCAGCACCGAGGCAAGTTCTCTTCCAGTCAGGGCCTTGCTTCTTCATAAGTAGGGTGGGAGGGCTTGCCCTCCACCTCCAAAACTCTGAGAACCTGTGACATCAGGATAGTGGATCAACTGCTTTCCAGTACAAGTTCCCACTGTCTCTCATTAATACAAGCATAGTTTCCGTGATAAAAATCAATCATTTCTTTCTAAAGCTTTTATCACTTTGACTATAACACATAGCAATTTCAACTATAGTCTTAAATATAAGTAATTTGTGTTTTAGAGAGTGGTAGGTTTCAGGAATTTTACCTTTAGTGAAAAAATCTGTAAAAGCTTCACTTGCTTGACACATGGACTTTTAGAGGTTCTCAGCTACCAGCGAATGCACAAATGCAAAGAGATGGGAAGAAGGGAGGCTCTTTAATTACCTCCCGTAAAGGAACCGAAATGGAGACAGACCGTGCAGTAAACACGAGGACAATTGTACTGTTTATTTAGTTTCATTTTGAACCTAACTTCTCACTGCAGTGGATTTTAGAGACTTATAGTTTGTATTAACAATAGTCATGATTTCTTTTTGCTCTGAATGTCAAAGTATCAAAGTATCGTCTTCCCTTTAACAAGTATGCATTAGTCACATTATGTAACCTATTTGAAGTAGCAAGCATAATGTGTTTTTCTCCTTTTCCCTAATTAGTCTTGTTTCATAAGCACAAGGTTCCTTTTCCTCTGTTCCTCAAAAAGGTTTCCTAATGGTAAAGCATTTTAATCTTTTCTGATCGAGTAATTTGTGGCTTTAAGTTGATCCTTCTGCCCTCTTTATTTATCGGTGCTGAATTCAGTTCTCCTTATTGCTAAGAAGGTTTTCTAATGTTTCATTTTTCCATCTTCCTTAAAAATAACAACATTGCTCTATAAAGCAGCTAATGTTCTCAGTGGGCAAATGGAAAAGAATCTCACATCACCGGGAAGCACATTCTTCCCAGTAGAAAGTGTAGAATGGACTCTAAACATTGTTACACCTTATCCCTATAAGTGACGCCCTTTAAATGTATTCCACCACTGTCATACAGCCACCTGCCATTTTTTTCTTTATTGCAGCCAGAAGGTTTAAAGGCATCACTTTTAAATATTTTGAAAGATTTCCATTGATAAGAAAATGTAGTAAAAGCACTTTTAAGTGAAGAGTAAAGCACACATCACAAACCAGGCATTTTGATACCATCTAATTTTGCACCATGTGGTACAAGGAACTGCAGTGATTGAGGTTTAGCTAGGCTTCTAAACTATGTAGAAGGAATGTGGAGAAATTTAGCATTGTTGTAGTTATTGACTGGGTCGTGGGTTGTGCTGTACGTGTATGTCCCTGTGCGGAATGGGTGTGTGTCTTTATGTGTATTGGGAGTGATTTACATACAAAACTGCTAAACATAGCTTAATTGCAGTATGATACTAAAAAAATCAACCCAGAAAAATTAGAAACATTTGTTAATTAAAGAATAATTCTCCTCTTAGAGAAATGGCACTTGTTAGCTATTTATTTACAGTATATTATTAAAATGAATTATTTCACATTTCAAAGGGAGGATATTTTATAGTCTCCTTTCTATTTCTCTTGGTCAAAAGGGCCTCAGAAATACATACCAACAAGCTCTGAATGTAGGCACAGACCAGCAGCAAAGATTCCTGTCCAAAGATCAAACAGGAGAGAACTGGATTTGAAATCAAAGACTTGCCATTGATCAAGCCGTTATTAGTCTAGGACAAGGGTTTACGCACATCTTCTCATTTTTCTTCTGGGTCTGAATGCAGCATGAGCTGAAGTAAAATGCTGCCAGATTTGGAAGGTGGAGGAGAGGACCCGGTTAACTATGCATCCAGCCTCTGGTGCTCCAGTGTTTTCTCCAAAGGGAAGAAAGGAGAGTTTAGCCATTAAAGTTTCACTCGCTTTCAATAGTCCTGATCAGTATAGCTGTACTTTGTAGAAATATCTTAAAGTAGGAAAAAAGCTTGAGAAATATATGCGGATTTAGTGGTGTTGATTACATCTGACTTCAAATGTAAAGGCAAGTTGTTGGTTTTTTTCTTCTCTCTGATCCTTTCTGTTCTCTTCATGGGGGGCTGGGTAAAGGAGGAAAAGAAAATCCATTTAAAAACTACACAATCCATGTTAAAGGATGGTGAGACAAAATGTGTATTATACAGGAAGTTAAAATCGGCACTACTTGGAATAATAATACGTGATGGCTCCAAAACAATATATTCTTTTTGATTTTCATAAAAATGTTTTCTGAATAATTATTTGATTTCCAGCAATTATGCATTCATATAATCAAGATTATGTTGATCAAGAAGATGGTGCAGTGGAGGTGGGGTATTCATCAAGAATGAAGTTTGTGGGGAAATTAAAATTCCTAAGTTTAGATAGATGTCCAGTGCTCTGCTTTTCCTTACAGTGGGAAAAGTAATGCCATAAATAGAGCACACTAATGTGAAAAGATCAAAATATATTTTATTTATGCAGAAGGAACATTAATTTGTGTCTTTAAAATGTTGTGTTGGCAAGTTTATATCTTTCCCTAGAATATTTAGAGGAAAAGAGGAGTAGCAACCACATTCTTTAAACACAGCCATGGGCCAGTTCTGCAAATGACTAACTCCAATGCGAAAACACTTTCAAAGTCCTAAATGAGATGCCCCTGAGGTAATAAAGAGGGGACATTTTACAGTATGACAGTATGTAAGACAGCATTGTCAGCTGTAGTTTATTTAAAGCATGAGGCCTGTAACAGGAAAATAATGACTTTAATAAAATTTACTATTGACTTTGTAAGCTAAAATCTTTCTGTCATCAGGAATACAGAAAAACAACCTGTCTGAAAACCCTTCAGTTAAATATATTCCTTTAATATTTCAAAGCAACTTGATTTTTTTTAATATACATGCTACTTCAAAAGACACTGTAGTAGGGTGGAAATTAGTATTTTTAATAGAAAGTTGGTATTGCTTACATAAGGAAAAAATTGGTAATGACCTATGACACTGCCAACTGAAAGCAACATTTGAGGAAACTGCAAAAGCAGTTAATGCAATTCCTTAAAATGCTGTACGAAGCTGTGTCACAAATGAATGATTTATAAATTACCCAATGTCCTTCTCATCTGAAGGATATCTTTTAATCATGCAGTATAGATTCTCAGTAAGAACGCCAAAGAGCTTGCTGGATATACACGAAAATCTACAGCATGTTAAAAGGTTGGGGTCATTTCTGGAAATAGGGGAAAGTGGGAAAACATATGGCCTGATTTTACTCTCCAGCCAATTTGATTAAATGCGGTATAGATTGCTCGTAGTGTGTAAGAGAGGTCATGCCCACTATATGAAAAGCTGAAGAAATTTCATTTCTTTAATGTTTTACATAGTTAAAATAAACTGTGGTAAAAAGTTTCCCAACAGTGTATGACAGCTCAATTTAGAGGTGAAGCCTTTTAATAAAACCTCATGAAATGAATACTTTGGTTTATGCACTCTGTTTGTGTTTCCCACTGGAGTGCTTAGCATTATGAAGCTGTGGTTACTTGCTTTACTACTGCAGAATAACATCATGAAAGGAGAGACCAGAGCTTTGTATCAGAAAATATCCAGAGTGAGTAAAAATGCTCATTGAGAAACCTTAATTTAAAGCTAAACTGCTTTCTTATTTGCTTTTAACATGCTATTGTAAAGTGTATTGGCTTGAATTACAGGATATTATTTAAACAAAGGGAAAAATCCACAGGGGTTTTACACATTAACCTATAGCTTATTTAAGGGGAAATTATGAACCTCAGAATTATATACTAGTAATCTTTTCTAAGCTTTAATAAGAACTTTAAACCGAGGCATGCTTTTCTGAATTAAGTATATATGCTGCTATTACGTGGAAGAGGGAGAAGGCAATGGAAAGAATAAAAAACAGTTCATTTGTATACAGATTCTGGCACCAACACTCCATACGGAGACAGAATTCTTTTTCAATACCATCTCGGATCTCAAAAACAATTCTTAGGGGACCTAGTATGGTGCCTTAAACCAATTAAATGGTCAATATATTCACATTAGCAGACATAACTCTTTTCAAGAGCAGGATTAATTCTGATCCTCTTTCTTTCCAGTTGTGCTCTCTGGCTCACTCTGGAAGTGTCTCTAATGTGAGGGAGGCCATCAGGAAAGGTGGGTCGTTGCCCCCCTGATCATTCCGATCCTGACCTCTACTGGACTTCCTGAATATCTGGCCTGACTGCAGCTACTGTAAGATTTCATTAGATAATTTATATTACATATGGGAATGTAAGAAGAATTTTGAACATAGCATGCAAAGATATGTAAATTTTGTGGATGCTTATGCAATTGTGAATCCCCAGAATTTCTAAAGAAATATGGTCACCCTACAAAATGTATCAGTTGGTTTTGACAATGTGTGTTGCAATTGGTAAGATATTATGTCTTGAGATACGTGACTCCCGTTCTCCCCTTAACCATATTTGTACCATGTGGTAGCTAGTATTTGTGATTTGTTTTTTTCTCGGAAAGTTTTTAAGGAATGTGAGTTGATAGCCAAACTACTATGAGGAAAACAACTACATTTGCCTGTTCCTTAGCTACTCTGGAAATGCCAGGTGGACTGATTCTTAATTATGCCAGCTTATCCAGGAGATATGTAGGTAACATCTGAGAGGCTGTCTTTGGTCATAAATAGGATTGATATTATTAAGAAAGTTGCCCGACGGAAATTAAAGGTGGATGTGTTGCTTTTCAAGGGTTTCAGGTCTTCTCTCTCTGGGATACCAAGAAAGTATATTAATAGCTTCCCTCGATATAGTTGTCTTTAATTCATCTTTCAAAATTTCTTGTTCCTAGATTTCCACTTAAAGTAAACTAATATAATGATGCTGCTTCCCCCCAAAAAATTAATCTCTACTTTGATTACTCTTTTCTATTTAAGTATAATAGAATAGAGTGCAGGTGAGGGGACAGGTGAGCACAGTGACCAAAACAAAGCCTTGACCCCAGAGCAGCTTATTGTCTTGTGAAGAAACAAACAATAAATAGATAATACATGTTTCCCAGTAGTGAAAAATGCAATGAAAAAGAAAAGTAAAGGAGAGTAAGGAAAATGGAAGAGATGGATAGAGGGCAGAGAGCAAAAGTTGAGAAAAAAGCAGAGAAAGTCAGGGTATGGCGCACATACCCGCCACACGGGGCAGTGTGGTGGACTGAGGGACAGCAAGCTGCCGCCTGATCCAATAAATATTTCACTCGGTCAAAAAGAGAGATTAATTAACCTACCCCTAGGAGCCTTTTAATAACCCCATCTTGTAGTAAAACCCCAAAATTGCCAAAAGATTTGTCTATGTAAAAACAGATTGGTTTAAGAATTAAAATTTGTTTTCAATCTAATCATTAATCATATAAAGTAGTTGGGTTTTGAGGGGTATTGGCACATCAAAAGAATGGGGGGTTTTAAATACATATTATAGTTGTAGAGATAAATGGCCCTGGCACAATACTCAAATGTTATTGTAATAGATTTTGCTAAAAAGAATACATTGCTAACCATATTAGCAATCCATAACATTTAAATATTGAACAACCCCAAGCCCAACTGCTTTGCAGTGAATTAAAAGCAGAAGAGGGGACTGGGAGTAAGACCTCTGTCTAAGTTACCACCCTGGGAAAAACACACTTTGTTTCCTCATGTTCTCCTTCCACATGACCCTACATTTTTAAATAAGTCTTTAGATACTGGAGGACCAAGGGAAGACAAGCGTAGACTCACACTGTATACATGCACCACATCTTTATCCTGAGACTATTTATAATTGGGGTTAAGTTTGGTTTATGCCCTTGATGTGTTTAAAGAAGAGAAAAGAACTTGTTCAATGTAACTCAAAAATACTTTTAAAATACTAGCTCGACTCTGGGGGAACTAAGGCACTTGCTCAAAAAGCATGTGGCCAATGACTGTGAGTGCAATTGCTACTTGCCCTTGAGACAAAAGCAGAGAATTTTGCTGTTGCATCTCTCAGCCAGTATTGGAAAGAGCAAAATCACAATGCTAAAAGTACAAGGAAGCACTCATACAAAACTTGTAAGAAATAGGAAAAAGTTATTTCTTTACTAGAAAAAAATAGTTTATTTCTATCTCACACATTTTTTTAGGATGCAAATTTCACCTATGTACTTTGAATTACCTACTTTAATAGACATCGATGCATTTAGATATCCTATGACAACTAGTTTGTTTCATAACTAAAGAAAAAGTCAAGAAATACAGTCTAAACTTAAAAATGCTTTTAGAACACTAACAATAACAGTAGCTAGTATGTATTTGGTTGATTGTTAAGTAAGCTTTTAAAAATCTACATTGCCTCTATGACCCATTATAATCTCTACTTTTAAGATGAAGTGATGAGCTCTGGCTGGTGTGGCTCAGTGGATTGAGTGCTGGCCTGTAAACCAGGGGGTCACCGGTTCGATTCCCAGTCAGGTCACATGCCTGGGTTGCGGGCCAGGTCCCCAGTTGGGGGTAAGCAAGAGGCAACCACACATTGATGTTTCTCTCCCTCTGTTTCTCCTTCCATTTCCCTCTCTAAAAATCAATAAATAAAATCAATAAAAAAAGATGAAGTGATGAGATTAGTAAGGTTAAGTATTGTGTACTAGGTCACATTACTAGTGAAAAACATTGCTGAGACTGGAACCAGGTCTCTAACTTGAAATGATACTTTTTTAACCAACAACTATGCTACCTGTGGTCATATAAATTAATTAGTTAATACTAACAGTTCAATAAAATTTCTTACCTTCATTAGCAGTGAAGCTGGATTTTCATAAATGAACAATTGCCCTATTAACCTATATAAAGTGGTAATCATATTTTAGTCTAAATGTAAATACCTCAATTAGAAAGTTTGCTTAGATTATTTATCACAGAACTATTAAAAAAAAAAAAACAGATGAGAGCCTAGCATTTCTGAAGAACTTAGTGCCTCACACTGGGGGAGATTTTGGAAATAGGCAAGGGTGACTTTGTCACAGCAATGTCACAAGGGGATAATACTGACATTTGAAATGAGTAGGATAGACAAACACAATGAAATCTTGTAGCCTTATATTTTTCTCAAACTTTAAATGCATCATCAGAATTCTATATAGAGAAAAACATTATAATTCTCTGAGCCTATAACTTGTCACCATTTGACCTGTGCACAGTTTTTATGTCAATTGGATTTTCCAGATATATAACTATGGTGAAAATCTATGAAACATTCTACCTCTTTAGTTTAGAATTTTATTAAGAATCATTTACCATATTTGAGGATTATGTCACCAATGACAATGACACTCATTATATATGAGTCAACAATCTTTATTTGTGCCACTTTTCTTTTGTAGCTGTCACATATAAATATAAAAAAAGAGTTAAGGTTCACTTAAACCACGTATTATTGAGCTGGCCCCAGTAAGCCCCCAGCTGCATACCTCTTGCAAAGTGGCCCCAGGCCCAGAATAGCAGCAGCCAGCCTAGATTCACAGTTTGGCTTCCCTTTGGAATCCCCAAGCCCCCAGCACAAGTAGCAGCCATCTCAGGTTGCTTTGTAGCTCAGGCAGTGTTGGCCTGATCAGAACACAAGTGGAGGCTGTCCTTGGCCTACACCACCTGGGAAATCCCAGAGCCTATGAACCCAGTGGACAGCTACAGACAATGTCAAAGCACCACCATCCTGCCCCTGCACAGCTGATACTCCACAAAAGGCAGAGGTTGGTGCTCAGTAGTCATAGCCAGTCCTTGTAGCTGACCAGCCTGGGTAAATCCCTCCCATTGACCTGCCAAAAGTAATCAAGGCTCAACTACAAAAGGAGAGTGTACTCAGCCCACACAAAAGGCACCCCTCAAGTACCCAGCTTGGGTGATGAGGAGGCTGTGCCAGGGGACCCTACAGGACACCTACTCCATTAGGCCACACTACCAAGACAGAGTCATAGCACGTCTGCCTAACACATAGAAACAAACACAGGGAGGCTGCAAAAATGATGAGACAAAGAAACGTAGCCTGAATGAAAGAACAGATCGAAACTCCAGAAAAAGAGCTAAATAAAATGGAAATAAGCAATCTATCAGATGCAAAGTTCAAAACACTGATTATAAGGATGCTCAAAGAACTTAATGAGGATCTGAACAGCATAAAAAAGACCCAGTCAGAAATGAAGGATATATAACTAAAATAAAGAACTATTTACAGGAGATTGACAGTAGAGTGGATGAAGTCAAGGATCAAATCAATGATTTGGAACATAAGGAAGAAAAATACAACCAATCAGAACAAGAAGAGAAAAGAATCCAGAAAAATGAGAATATGTAGGCAGCCTATGGGACAACTTCAAGCGCTCCAACATTTACATCATACAGGTGCCAAAAGGAGAAGAAAAAGAGCAATAAATTGGAAATCTTTTAAAAACATAATGAAAGAAAACTTCCCTAATTTGGTGAAGGAAATAGACATGCAAGCGCTGGAAGTACAGAGTCCCAAATAAGATGAATGCTAAGAGGCCCACGCCAAGACATATCATAATTAAAATGCCAAAGGTTAATGATAAAAAGAGAATCTTTTTAAGAGATTTATTGATTGATTGATTGATTGATTTATAGAAAGAAGGGAGAAGAAGGAGAAAAGAGAGAGAGAAACATCAAAGTGTGGTTGCCTCTCACACACACCCATTTGGGGACCTGGCCTGCAATCCAGACATGTGCCTTGACTGGGAATAGAAACAGTGACCCTTTGGTTCATAGGCCAGCACTCAATCTATTGAGCCACACCAGCCAGGGCAAAAGTCCATCTTAGAAGTAGCAAGAGAAAAGAAGTTAATTACCCACAGGGGAGTTCCCATAAGGTTGTCAGCTGATTTCTCAAAAGAAATTTTGCAGGCTAGAAGGGATTGGCAAGAAATATTCAGTCATGAAAATCAGAGACCTAGAGCCAAGATTGCTCTACCCAGCAAAGAGATCATTTAGAATCAAAGGGCAGATGAAGAGCTTCACAGACAAGAAAAAAACTAAAGGAGTTCATTGTCACCAAACCATTATTATATGAAATGTTAAAGGGACTTATTTAAGAAAAAGAAGATAAAAACTATGACCAATAAAATGGCAATAACTGCATGTCTATCAACAATTGAATCTAAAAAACAAACTAAGCAACCAAGAAGAACAGAGAGAGAATCATGGATAGGCAGAGTGTTTTGATGATTGCCAGATGGGAGGGGGTTGTGGAGAAATTGGCGAGGAGGTAAGGGGATTATGAAATACAAATAGGTAGTTACAGAATAGTCATGGGGATGTAAAGTACAGTACAGGAAATGGATTAGCCAAAGAACTTATACGCATGACCCATGGACATGAACAATAGTGTGGGGATTGCCTGAGGGAGTGGGGCGTGCTGGGTGGAGGGGGGCAAAGGAGAAAATTAGGACCACTGTAATAGCACAGTCAATAAAATATAATTTTAAAAAAGAGAAGCTTAAAAAAAGCTTTCAGATGACTCTGACACACAACCAAGTTTATAAATCATGCTCAAGCTAAAAATATATATAATTAAAAAGCAGAAATGAAATAGAGGTAATACATTAATAAAGATTATAAACATACATATAGTTCATATTTATGTTCATTTATTGCTCAATGATTAGAAACATTGTGAAGATTATGTACTGGATTTATTTGCTTACTCTTCTGTGGCCAGAAGTTTCCAACTCCTCCTGATACTGTCTGTAGAGTTCTACCACACAGCTATAGCTTCTTACATTACTTTCTTTATTTTAGTCCATCTTCTAGCCCCTGTCTCCTATCAAAGCCTAGGGTTCTAAAGGTCCGTTTAAGTATTAGAGTTTGACTGTATGTCTTGTCTGGAGGTGGGAATTCAAGGTAAATTATATGCTCTGTGTAATTCTTTAACATTATTCCATCTTTTTAAAAAAAATATAGAGCATTCTTTTATAAGAGCATCATACTTCTATATTTTAGAGGGATGCTCTATCTGCATAAATTAAGATCATTCCCCACTTTTTATTATGGAAAAACAAGCCTTGCTTGTTAGTGCTTATCCTTTTATTTTAATTCCAGTATCCACATAGATGTTTCACACTTTTATTTTCCTTTGCTTCCTGCACAGAATAGTATTTTAAAATATCTGCTATAGAAAGAAGATATGGGCTGAATAAGGCAGAACCACTGGACTAAACTCGAAGTAAAAAGAAAATAGGTAGTTAATATTTCAGGTTCTTATAACAAAACTTGTTAAATTTCATTTTTTATCCATGTGGAGAAAAATAGAATGATATGGACAGAAACAATGTACACACTTGGTACTAAATAAATGCTTTTGTAATGGTCATAGCTAACAGTAAATTCTATAGTATATGTTGCATTATTCCATTTATGAAGTATTCTATTTTATATTATTTGAACATTCAAATAATAATTGTGAGGCTCATTATCATCCATGTGAATAAATACATCACCAGTGGCATTTATGGGGTCTTGGGTATGCCTTCCACATTTTCTTATGATATATATACATCTGGAAAAATAATCCTGTCTAAAAATCAAATACTTGAGATATAAAAATACAAGTATTCCATATTTCTTAATTTTCAACTTTAGCTCTATTTAAACAGATGTAACTTTAAAAATGGAA
Organism: Glossophaga mutica; assembly: GCA_039655065.1. Classification (NCBI taxonomy): domain Eukaryota; kingdom Metazoa; phylum Chordata; class Mammalia; order Chiroptera; family Phyllostomidae; genus Glossophaga; species Glossophaga mutica. The sequence goes on along the minus strand of CM077304.1, from coordinate 28,929,816 downwards.
GCATGTGAATATAGCAAGCAATTTTGCAAATGATAGCTGAGAATGCACTAATCTATATAAATATATTTTCCTTTTATCAATCTATGGGATTCTGGAACCTAGTTATCACTCCAAACCAGTAAAATTTGGATGGCACTGTTTGAGCAGGCTCAAATCTTTGACCCTGCCTTGACATGCAGTTGCAGGATAAAGTTCGCCTTACTCTTCTTAAATGAACAGGAGCAGACTTTTTTCAATCCCTGCTCATTACCCCTCAGATCATTTTGAGCCAATTCATAGCCACTGCTTTGCTGTATATCACTCTAAATCACAGGTATAAAAAATAGTTTGGAGGGAAAAACTTTTAAACGATAGCAAAATGTCAGTTTCAAGAAGTGTTAAAAGGAAATTTAATCAACTTTCAACACATTGAACACCACCTTGGCATTAGACATCATAGATTTCCTTCTTACCTCCCAACTTCTGAGGCTTATTATTAAATACTTTCACAGCAGCAAGATCACAAAGACATTAGACTGCTTGCTTACAGGTATATCCGACTTAGTAAACTTAAAGGGACACTACCAAGGCTGGTAAAGCTGAAATTAGACCTATGGGCTTTATTCTGAAGCTTGGGCGTGCACAGTATGCTATCTGATTCACTTTGCCTGCCAGCTTTGTTCTCTTGAGCCAGCAGGAGGGATTGACACTTCGGGGAATCTTTCTCTTTTAACCCCGTGCTGCACTTGACAGCTAAGCTGGGCAAGTAGGGCCTGGCAGGCAGCTAGGACCCTAGCTTTGTTGTTTATGGGCAGCTGTTTAGAAATTGGCAGTTTAGCCATGCACTCCCAGAATATTTGTGCAAAGTTAGGATAATTGTTTAGATTACATGTAGGAGTGGCTGTATAACATGTAAGGCTCAATACAAAAAGAAACTTTGAGGCCCCTAGCTCAAAAATTAAGAATTTCAGAATGGTGATAGAGCATTAAGCCTAGCAAAGGGGCTTCTAAACATGGCCTGTTTGTGCACCCAGGAAGCTCATTCTGATTACACAATTGCTCCTTGACCAATACACATGTATGTTTGCAGCAGAAAATATATCAATATGGTTATATTAATAGTTTAACAAATAAATATATGTAAATATATGTAAACAACTTCTACTGAACTCTTCCTTATGTACAAACCAAGCCTCAGGCAAAAAGTCTAAGTAAATAGAATTTTTTTATTATTTAACTTTCATTGAATTTATTGGAGTGACATTGGTTAATAATACTGTATAGGTTTAAAGTGTACAGTTCTGTAACACATCATCTGTATATTGCATAATACTGTGTGTTCACCACCCAAAGTCAGGTCTCTGTCACCACTTGTCCCCTCTTTACCCTCTTCTACCTCCCTCCACACCCCTTTCTCTCTGGTAATCACCATGCTGTTTTCTGTGTCTATGAGTTTTTTGTTTCTGTTTTTGTTTGTTTGTTTGTTTGTTTGTTGCCTAATCCCTTCAGCTCTCTCACCCAGCACCCCAACACCCTCCTCTCTGAGAGCTGTCAGTCTGTTTCTCTGTATTTTTTAGTCTGTTTCTATTTTGTCTCTTAATTTCTTTTGTTCATTAGGTTCCACAACCTAATGATAAGTGAAATCATGTGCTATTTGTCTTTCTCTGACTGACTTATTTCAGTTCACATAATAATCTCCATGCCCATCCATACTATTGCCAAAAACAAGATTTCCTTCTTTTTTACAGCCAAGTAGTGTTCTGTGGTATAAATGCACCATAACCTTTTTATCCACTCATCTACTGATTGGCACTTGGGCTGCTTCCAAATCTTGCCTAGTGTAAATAACATTGCAATGAACATAGGGTGCATGTGTCCCTTTGAATTAGTGTTTTGAGATTCTTAGGATATATTCTCAGAAGTGGGATTGCTGGGTCAAAAGTCATTTCCATTTTTAATTTTTGAGGAAACTCCATACTGTTTTCCACAGTGGCTGCACCAGTCTGCATTTCTACTAACAGTGCCCAAGGGTTCCCCTTTTTCCACATCCTCACCACCACTTGCTGTTTGTTGATTTATTGATGATAGCCATCTCATAGGCGTGAGGTGATATCTCATTGTGGTTTTAATTTGCATATCTCCAAGAATTAATGATGCTGAGCATGTTTTCATGTCTATTGTCCATCTGTATGCCCTCTTTGAAGAAGTGTCTATTCAGGTCTTTGCCCATTTTGTAATTCGATTGTGTTTTTTGGTAGTGAGTTATATGAGTTCTTTAGAAATTTTGGGTATTAACCTCTTATCATATGTGTAATTGGTGAATATGTTCTCCCATTCAGTGGGTGTTTTTTTCATTTCATTGATGATGTTCTATGTGGTGCAAAAACTTTTTAGTTTCATAGGATCCCATTTGTTTATTTTTTCTTTTGTTTCCCTTGCATGAGAAGTTACATCAGAAAAAAATATTGCTTCAAGAAATATCCAAGATTTTACTGCCCATGTTTTCTTCTATTGTTTTTATGGTTTTGAGACTTACATTTAAGTCTTCAAAACATTTTGAGTTTATTCTTGTGTATAGTGTAACACAACGGTCTAGTTTCATTTTTTTGAATGCATCTTTCCAATTTTTTCAATACCATTTATTGAATAGACTGCCTTTACCCCATTGCATGCTCTGCCTCCTATCTCAAATATTAATTGACCATAATGTATAGGTTTATATCTGAGCCCTCTATTCTGTTTCATTGATCTATATGTCTGTTTTTTATGCCAGTACCTTGCTGTTTAGATTATTATTGCCTTTTAATATAGTTTAATATCTGGTAGCATTACGTCTTCTATCTTTGTCCTCCTTTCTCAAGATTACTGGTGCTATTTGGGGTATTTTGTGGTTCCATATGAATTTTTGGAATTTTGTTCTAGTTCTGCAAAAGACATCAGTGACATCTTGACAGAAATTGTTTTCAATCTATAGATTGCTGTGGGTGGTACAGACATTTTAATGAAGCTAATTTTTCTTGTCCATGAACATGATATATGCTTCCACTTGTTTGTATCTTCTTTAATTTTTTTCTTTAATGTCTTATATTTTCTAAGTACAGGTCTTTTACATACTTGGTTAAATTTATTTCTAGATATTTTTGATGAAATTGTACATGGGATTGTTTTCTTAGTTTCTCTTTCTGATAGTTCATTATAAATGTATAAAAGTGCAACTGATTTTGCAAATTGATTCTGTATCTTGCTACTTTACTGATTTATTTATCAATTATTGTAGTTTTTGGTAGAATTTGTAGGGGTCTCTATGTACAGTATCATATCATCTGAAAATAATGACAGGATAATTTTATGTCTTCCTTTCTAATTTGGATGGCTTTTTAAAATTTTTTAAAATGATCAACCCATAACTAAGACTTTCATATTTAATTCACATGAAGTTATTATGTTAGCCTATCAGGTATCATATTTCCAAAAATCTGAATAATAGAATGTTAATTTCTTTGGAATTCACCTTCTGAAATTTTAAAAATAAATGATAAAAGTCAATAAATTTTGGTGTGAAGTTTTAAAAAATTAAATAATGTCTCCTTCCCAACCATAGGTTATTTTAAAATCTCCCCACCAAAGAAATTTAAAAACTATGAGATTTATCAAGATTATGGCAAGTTGTTAAATTTTATTTGCTTAGTTCCAAGGACCTAAACAAAGGTTTTTCAGAATTTTTATAAACTTAATTTAGTTTTCCAGTGTTTGATAAACTGCATATCTATCAAAGCCAAATCATTCAGTAATTAAGCACTGATTGATTATCTGCTACATAAAGCACTGCAGGCAATTGGCTCCATAGCTCAGGGGTTAGAACACTGGTCTTGTAAAACACTGCAAACATTTTTTGTATTATCCATTTTTTGTAAAATTGTCACCTGTTTAATAATCAAAAATAATATTTTGTACTCCCAAAGCACTAAGGTCATTGGAGGAAGTTGGCATTGAAAGAAATACACATTTCTAATCAAATTTTAATTTTATTAATTACGAACTCCACTTCAACTTAAATATTTCTACTAGTATGCCTCTTTAGAAGTAGTTGGCATAGGGTCAAATTTAGAAATTGCATTAGATTAGAACTAAGGTCACTTTTCAATCAATGGTTCGAAAAAAAGTGTATTCTCTTTATCCAATAAAAACAATTGAACAACTGTACACAGAAACATAGATAAGTGGCATAGAACCTGGTTAAATGAGAGTAAATTTTTAGTGGGAGGATGGACAAAGTCTTGTGGAGAAATATACTTTAATGTGAAATGTGCTTGATAAAGATACAGACATGATTTGGTGACAGATGAAGGACATCATGGAGGGTGGAATACTTAACCTGAGTTGAAACCTAAGTCTTGAAGGATGAGTAGCTTTTTACTGGGTAGAAAACATGGAAAGGCATCCAGACAGAGAGAGTAAAATGTGCAAAGACACATGTGTATGAGGACCTGTTGCTATCCACGGACTGAAAGATTCATGTACCTGGGGGCCTGTGAGGTGATTGCAAAAGTTAACACTCTATAAATAGGCAAAAAGCAGAACAGGAAGGGATTTCTGTGCCCTGTTAAGCAACTTGAACTTTATTTTGAAGGCTTAAGGGAGTCACTAATGGTTTTATTTAATTTATTTCATCGTGATTATAAAATCAATATATGCTTATTTTAGAAAATATAAAACTAAAACAAAGCAAATGCCACTTCTAAATTTTAAACAGGGGATTGGCCTAATCATATTTGCATTTTAGAAAGAATACACACATTTAAAATTGTGAGGGATGGATCTGAACAAGACTGGAGTTAGGAAAATTATTTCTTATGAATTTTTTAGGTTAAAGTCTAAACTGCTACAAAAACACTAAAATTCAGTGTTTGAAATGAAATAGAAGAGCTCTATAAGAAAGCAATTGTCTAGGGCAGGAGATGGCCATGCCCCACAAAGTCTTGCAGGAGCCAAATGACCACTGATGCATGTTTTCTTAATTCCCAGCAGAAGTGGGAAAGAGAGAGTCTCAGAAGAAGTAGATTTCTCCCTGAAATGTTGATCTAGAATTTCTGGACACTTTTCTGCTCACATATTATTGAATTAAACTTAATTCATAGTTAGTCAGACACTAAGGAAACTCTAAGACATATAGTCAGTCATTGATTAGTTTTAAAACCAGGAGGGAAAAATGGATACTCAGAGAAAATGAGTATAGAGATAAGGAGGTAAAATACAGTAAACTGTGGAGAAAATAACAAGTGGCTGAACTAAGGGAGAGGCACTGAGAATGCAAAAGATACAATATTCTTAGTAAGAGGATAGGGAAGCTTCTGGATTGTATGGGACCATTCAAAATATAGAGAGCAGCAGATGGAGTTTAATCACCATGGGAAGATAATGTAATTGTACATAGTCTAATGTGATTGAAGCATCAAATAAATGTGTCAGATGCTTTAGATGTGGAAATTGAGGCCTCAAAGGGAAGCCAGGGCTGGAAACACAGAAAGGAGAATTATCAGAATACGAGTAGTAACTGAAGCCAGAAATCTTCATAGCTTGTCCTACTAAGTAGTAGGAAAAAGCAGAAACAAGCACCAGACCAACATCGATGATAGAAGGGTAAGAAAAGAATGAGAGAAAGGTATAAGAAGGGCCTACACAGAAGACTGAGAAAAAAATGACTAAAAAGGAAGGTCAAGTACTCCTACCAGCAAAAAACAGTACATTTGAAGTGATAGCTGCTAAGTAAGAAAATTAATGTAATGGTGAAGAAAGAATACAGGTTCTAGAATCAATTGCGGTGTGCGCCACCACTTTAATACTATGTTGTCTTGGATATATTCTTAATTTTTTCATTTATTAACTGAACATAGCTTTATAGAGTTCTTACTATGTGCCGAGAACTGTGCAAAGTTCTAGGGATATTGTGATTTTTAAAAAAAGATGTGATCTACACTCCCTTTTGGAATTTACAGATTAATGATGAGACAAAAGTTAAACAAATAACCATCAAAAATTATATAAATGTGTAGGTGGTAGAAGATAAGAGAAAAAAGGTATAAGATACTGTGAGAAACTATAAACATCAACAGCTGTAAAACTGGGATAATAATAGCTCTTATCCTACACTATGGACTCAATGAGAATATTCATAAAAATGCATAAAACAGGATACTATTGATATTAATATATTTCTGAAGAGGTTCAGATAGATGAAATTATTGTATTATAAAGAATATTTTGCTGTAACTGTGTTTTAAAACACACACACATGCTGCTCCTAAATTTCCTCTGCTCACTACCATCTATGGCACTATTTTCATTACTTCATCTCCAACACCTCTGGTCACCAAATATGAGTGTGTTTGTTGGTGGGGGTTTGTCCCCAAGCCAAGTAATTCTCAGATTCTCTAGACATCATCTGGGTGTCATTCAAGTTAGCTCGATTCTAACTCAATCCACCTGGATATAGAGTCAAATCCCATAGTTTATGGTCTCAATCCCACAAAATTGCCCTCCCCCCACCACTTCAAAAACCAATGAAAGTCCAAGTTGTTACTTGTGCTTCTGACCCACTGGTTATAAACTGGAGGATCCTATGAATCCCCTCCACTGTTTCAATTAATTTGCTAAAGAGGCACATAGTACTCAGGATATATTTTAATATACTAGTTTACCAATTTATTATGAAAGGATATAATTTGCGAACAGCCAAATGGAATCTATGCATAGAGCAAAGAACAGAAGAGGGAAAGTGGAGTTTCCATGACCCCTGTGGGCATGCCACCGTCTCAGCAGCAACCCAGACGTACTCTGAATGACTTCGTTTCTGGCTTTCTCTGGGGGTTCATTAGGTACGCATGACTGATTATGTCATTGGTCACTGGTGATAAAGTCAGCCTCAGCCGACTCCCTCCCCTAGAGGTAGGTGTGGGTCTGGAAGTTCCCACCCTCTATTACATGGCTGGTTTCCCTGGTAAACCCCCATCTTCAGGGCCTTTTTTATTGTGGTTCAAATACAGCTGTAAGTCAGCATTTAACTTAAACTCAGGTATGGTTGAAAGGGGCTTGTTATGAAAAAGAAAAGACCACCTCTATCACTCTATCACTGTTATTAATTGCAAAATTTCAAGATTTTTAGGATCTCTGTGCCAGCAACAGGGATAAAGACCAAATATATATTTCTTAACATAAATCACTATATCACCATGAGGTACAGTAAATGCAAAGATTGCAGGTGACTGTTGAATAAATGGATTCAGATATGATATCTGTGAATTCAGTTTCTGTTTTATTGGGAGAAAACAGTGGCTAATATGTATTGTGCAATAAATATATGACAAGCTTCATATGTATTACCTCAATTAATCTTTGTAACTATTCTATGATGTTACTGCTCTTAATATCTTTATTTTACAATTGAAGGAAGTGAATTATAAAGAGGTTAGCTAATTTACCCAATTTTACATAGCTTGTAGTATCAGTCAGTGTTTTAATCTAAACTCTTTTCTAAATCCAAATTCCTTCCCAGAGAAATTGTATAACATTTTAAGTAATACTCTCAGACTATAAAATAGTTAAGACTATTTTACAAAATATTTTGAGTCCAATGTCCTTCCCATAAAACTTATATAACATTCTATATAACACTAAGACTGTAAAATGGTTAAGACTACTCATTATAACTTCTCAATGATTACATAGGGAAAATGAAGAGTTGTTTGTTTAATATTATTTCATTTCCTGTAATGGGATAGCTCCCTATATATACCTGATCCTAGACCAGGAGCTAAAAATACAACAATGAATGAGATATATATATGTAATTGTCCCCAAAGAATTCCCAGTTCAGTTAGATACAAGTAGAACAAATTTATAAATAAGCACCTAATAATCTGATTTTTAAAGTAATCACAAGATCTTTTTATAACATGGTTTTGTTTTTCTTGATAGGGAAGAAAATAGAAAACTAACAACGAAAACGAAAATAACTAATAGAAGAAAAGTGTAATCTAGAAAATCAATAAGTAGAACAATGGTGGCAAGAATAAACTCTACTCACCCAACAAATATATTTTTGAGGGTCTGTTATAAATAGGTATCTCACTGCACTCTGTTATAATTACTATTAAACAAGGTCATTAAGACAGTGCTTTGGTCTCCTTGAGGTCACAGTCTGCCACAGAGTTTGAAAGAACAATCATGTAATTTAAACAACAAGCAGAAAATTTAAATTTATGGAAACCAAATTTCAAAAACTAGAGCCAAGCTATTGGTTCATTATATGACTTGAGAAATTTTCTCTGACATAACCAGATCAAAAGGGTGTACCTTTAAATTTCAGACCCCCTTCCACACACAAAAACTATTCTTTTCATTGATTTCAAAATCATGAATAACCATAAGTAAGCATGTTACTATTGTCTTTAACAGTTCTTAAAAAGTGATATACTTTACAGATTGTTTTTTATTATACTTCATGATCCTGGTCAGGATAAAACCCCTCCCTTCACTGTATCCTAGTCTTCAATGAGGAAATCCGCCATCAAAGCAGCAACAGTGCAGCGAGGTAACGGACAGTGATGTCAGATAAAGGCAAAAATAATAATAATGAAAAGATAAGAAAGTTGTAACAAAATTGTTTAAAAGGGGTTTTAACAATTTTGTAAGAATATATAAATAAAAATCATTATGTGATGCAATCCTTATTTTCAAAATCAAAGAAAACATGAAACATCTTATTGCATTCAATTCAATCCAACTCTACTTCATTCTTATTTCATAAGGATATTTACTTAATTCCCAGTAACCATGTCACATATTCCAGGAATACAAAATTGATGTATGATGTGTCATCCAACCTTGTAGAGTATACATTCTCACTGGGAAGAAAAATAAAAATTAATATAGACCAAATAAAGATTTGATTTGCACAAGTTTGGATATGATTATCAAAATATGAAGTATAGACAATAATTACTATGTCAAGACCAATGGAGGATGAAGTCAAAATAAGCTGGACTTGTTAGGAAGACTTCAGGAGAACTTAGAGAATAGGTAGATTTGTTTTGTTAGGAATAAGAGGGCAGATATTCCAAGAAAATGCTGAAAGGCAAAAATGAAATTAGCATGAATAATGAACATCCTTGATGTGACTGAAGGGTTTATGTTAGGAAGTCTGGGAAAATAGTATTTGATAGGCAAGCTGTGTGTCAGTTATGGACATGCTCCGATAACACAATGAAGACTTCAGAATTTGCATGATAAGCCGGGACCTGTTGTAAGACACATATTTAAGAATTGTTTGAAGTTTATGTTGATTTGGAGCAACAGTGTTCTGCACTAACTAGAATTAAAATGCTAATGGTGCAATAAAATGACTCCTAATTATTTAACTCTAAAAAGATTAACTAAAAGTGACAAAATTTGCTAGTTTTCTCCCCTATAAATATCCTGCAAAGCTTAGGGTGGAAGAGTTTGTAGTGTTTGGCTTTTTACAACTAATCATAAAATTGGACCGGATGGAGTTCTCCATAAATGTTTCATGTTTCTATTAACTCTTTACAGAATTTTCTCTCAGTTAATAGCTAACATTCAAACAGTTATTATGGATGCAATAAGTCCTAAATTTTAAGTGAGTAAAAATTCCCGGAAGATGATTTTTTTCATAAAAAGGAGAAATATGAAGAAACTTCCAATGTTATATGAAATCATAGTACTTCTATGATTTGGAACAGAGAAGTTAGAAATCCTGCATCTCACTTTCTAAATGTTTTGATTCCCTTCCTTCATTGCACTGGCAAACAGTCACAGACAGGCTTAAACACTTTCAAGTTCTGTTTATTACACATTTAAGGTATTTTTGTTGGTATTAAGAGGCCTATACACACGCCCTACCTGCCAAAGCAGCCTTACAATTTCTGACTCTTGGTCCTAGTTTAGGGGATGAGGCGGTATAGGGATTGTTTTTTAAAAGAGGAATAGAGAGTCAGGTTAAGGTTAATCCCTCTTTACCATAACAGTCTTTCACACCATAATTGTTGTCTTCTGTAGATTAAATATCTCCAGGTTTTTGTTTTGTTCCTGTTGTTGCTCTTGTTTTTTTATTTACTGCTCCTCATACAAAACACAGATAAAACCGTTGTGACTTTTATTATCCGAATAGTAAAAATATAAGTATTTGCTGATTGCCTATATTCTGAAAAAAATTCAAAAGTTGGAGCCCAAAATTGATGATCACCTACAACTTTATCTCAAAACATTGTAATCAATGGCTGTTTCTCCGATTTCCCTCATGCAGCTCAAGCTGCCACCAACCAGTTCACAATTCTCTGGACATCTCCATTTCACAGTTTTTGTCCTTTTGGAAAACAACCTCGCCTCACTTCCCTTTGACTATGTCCTAATCTATGCCTCTTTAAAGCACAACTCAAATTGTCTTTACAAATGTTTTCCTTATATTTTCGCTGGAAAAAATTATCTTTTCCTTCCTCCACTAATTTTATCATCATCTTTCCTTGCAGGGGTGTCCAACCCACTGCCCGTGGGCCTCGTGCAGCCCAGGATGGCTATCAATGTGGCCCAATACAAAATCCTCAATTTACTTAACATGTGATAAGATTGTTTTGTTTTCATTAGTGTTTGTGTATTTAATGTGAGGCCCAAGGCAACACTTCTTCCAGTGTGGCCTAGAGATGCCAAAAAGTCAGACACCCCTGCAAAGCATTACTCATGCTCTACCTTATACCATAGCTATGATACACATATCTTATTTCCTTGAAGGGAGAAAAATTGAAATTCAGTCATAAATGAATGAATAAAGAATGAATATATAAGATTTATTTCAAATTCACTTGTCATCTTAGTCAGACTCTTTCAGAAATAATCAAGCTTGCTGATTTTCCTCTTTAAGTTGTTATGCCAAGAATCTAAGACAAAAAAAAATCTGAAAACCAGAAGTCTTTAATGTTCTGGAATGTTCTATATTTTATAAATCTTCTAATCTAGCCAAATATGTGCATATAAACGTACACATATGTGCACACATATACACACAAACACTTTCACATATGGAGAAAGAAAAAGAGAGACGCTACACTAATAATTCACATTAGCTTTTCAATCACCTAAGACTGCTTTTTCTTTTTAAAAATGTTTTGCTGTTAACTCTTATTTTTTATATTCCATACATGGCCTAGCACAATGCCCTGAATATAATAAGGACTAAATCAACATTTGCCAAATTAAATTGTGCTGCTGAATATATAGACATAACTATAGGAGTTGCTATTCATTTCTAGCAATTTCATCCCCAATTTGATCCCTTATTTCTGTCTTATAAGATCTTTTTTGGAATCCTGCAACTTTCAACCAATGTGTGGCTTTTCCTCTAAACTTCAAGTTACATAAAAATTTGATTAACATGCCATCATATATCCTCAAACAAGTCATTAGTGAAAATGCTGATATACCTGGTGATTTCTTATTAGAGATATCCCTCTGGAGTGATAATATATTCATAATCAAAGCTGTTGAAATGCAATCATTCCACCATCAAAATATTTGATTATTTTATTCATATATTCACTTCTTATTCACAATTTGGTTGCTGCTGGGAAGTTCACCTTAGTCAGGGCTTACATTTCTCAAATCCTTTCCATCTGGGTGGAGAGGAAAGAGGGCAAGCGACTAGCTCTTACTGATAGAATGAGTTTGGATGTGGTACACATGACTTCCCTGCTAAGGGGCTTAAGGAGCATATAACATTCCCTATGCTCCTTCCTCTCAGCTAGCTTTATGCAAACTAGTGCAGTGAACTTAACAGTCACTTGTTAAAGCAAGATGAGCCATAAAATAGAAGGAACCTGCTTCTCTGATATTTAAGAAGAAAGTTGAATACCATGTGGCCATTAGAAGGAAGGAAATCTTACCTTTTGCAACAGCATAGATGGACCTGGAGATTATTGTGCTAAGTGAAGTAAGTCAGTTAGAGAAAGACAAATACTAAATTATCTCGCTTATATGTGGAATCTAATGAACAAAATAAACTGACAAACAAAATAAAAACTGAGGCATGGATACATGGAACATACTGAGTGCTGTCAGAAGGGAGACAGGCTGGGGGACTAGATGAAAGAAAGTGAAGGGATCAGCCAAGAAACATACATACATAACATATACACACAACCAACAGTGTGGCGATAGCCAGAGGGAAGGGAGGGTAGGAGGCAGGTAGAAGTGGGCAAAGCAGAGGCAAAATAGTGACAAAAAAAGACTTTGCTTGAGGCAATGGGCACATAATGCAGTATGTAGATGATGTTTCATTGAGTTGTACAATTGAAGCATGTATGGTGTTGCAAACCAATACCACCCCCAATAAATTGAATTAAAATATAAATTAATTAATTAGTAAATAAGTAAATAGATAAAAGCTGAGAACTCATAAAAATAACCTCTTAACTCTACACAAGCAAGAAACAAACTTCTATCATGTTTGAACTAATGGATCTTTTGTTTGTTTGTTACAGAAAAACCAGAATTTTTCTACTAATATGGCTGCCTATGCAATTACTTTTCCCTGTACTACCTTCTTACTGGCAGAAACTGCCTGCCTCTACAAAGGTTGAAAATTCTAGATACTTACATTCCCAGTGCTTCTTTGGAGCTAAAGCATGAACATTGGAACATGTCTAGCTTCAAATACCTAAGGGCAAGTTTATTTGGAGCTTCTGATAAATTTTCTGATGAAAAAGAGTCCCTGGAAGAGAAGTTTCAGAACTTTTTGCTGCCACAGCCATCTTAATTCTCATGAAGGAAAGTCCAAAGCCAAAGGCCATGAAATGGCAAACTAGAAGGTTCAAAGGAGCTTTGTTCCTTGAAGATCATTTCTAAGCCAAGAAAATATCACTGTGTTTAAAGCCCTGTACTTTCCTCTCGGTTTAGTAATACTATCTTAAAATCATAGGTTAGTGTAACATGACTTTTTATTTAACATGTTACATTTAATTATGATTACCATTTCATTTTTCTAACTTTTTGTCAATATTTTAATATAATTAATTTTAAAATTTTGTTCAAAATAAGGGTGAAGGTCACATGTATACAGTCCATTAAACCTATCCTCTATAAAAACCAGGACATATTTGACAGTATTCAATGACTATATGATACAGACCTGAAATCAATTCATTCAACTTTAATTTTCTTTCTTCTAACAGCCTTTTGTTATGACTAGAAAGACTAGAAGCGCATATAAGTTTGCTATATGACCAGAAAGAATCCAGTCTTATTTCTACAGGATGTCTGTACACGGAGTCTACAGGATGTTATAAATACTACTAGTGGATTGCTTTTGAGCCAGTGTCAAGCCACGTTCTACAACCACCAGGATTTCTCCTTTTAATTCATTCCTACTTTCTTCATCTACCCTTCTTTTCTTTGCATTCCCACCTCTCAAGCTTACTTCATTTTTTATGCCACTCCTCTTTTTGCTAGAAAATCCTTTTTGCCTCGGATTTTACCTTTTCATAGTGGTCTATATAAGAGAGAAACAAAACTATCCTTTTTTTATACTGTTGGTCTCTCATAGCACAAACTTCCACATAGGGCTGAAGATATGCAAAGAAAAAACAGAAGATAGAACCCATGAATCCAGGTCTTTACAAGTCATTTTTATAAAATACTATTATTATAATCTCATTTCTATTTTTGCTTCTCTAAAAACTTCTGAAACATAAGATCCATATAGAAGTTATCTGAGGGGAATAAAAAGAACCTGAAATAATGGTTCTGACTAATTACATTTATTTCCCCTATGTAGACACAACTCAAAATTCTATACTGATTATTGTATAAGTGAATATCACATTTAAAAAAAGATCCTTATATAGAATGTGGTATTGTATTACCAACCAATAGCCATTGGCTATACTTATATTCAATAATTTGTAGTGGAGAGAGTAGCAATGATGATTTCATTGAGAAAAATGCAATGTTTTAGGAAAAGTATTAATACTCTATATGCTAGCATGTTATCAAAATGTATCATGAATATTATAGCTTAAAAAGTTATCAAAAACTAATCAGTTTAGTAAAACTATCAAATAATTTTGTGAATTTAAATTAAGTTGCAGAATTTTTAAAAGATTTTCCAAAATGTAACATATTTCTCTTATTTACTAGATATTCTGGAGGATATAAAATCGATAAGATGTAGTTTTTACCCTCAGGAAACTTAACATCTAGTGGACTAACTTGGAGGTACATAAATAAATAGAATCCTGGGGAGGAAGAGATAATTCACTGGACTGAGAAGGAGTAATGTTTTGGGAACACAACAGCAGTAAGATAAATTTCATCACAGCTGGCAAAAGGGTTAAAAAGAATTAATACCAGCAGTGAAAATAGAGAGATTTGCAGTTACTTAGATGGAAATAATTATCATTTTAGGAAGAATGATTGATCTTGTAGCTTCATGTTGACTCCAGTGTTACATGAATATAAATATAAAATTCTAAGAGTAAATTGTTATAACTTCGTCTCTACTAATGAAATCACATTGCTCCAGAAACCAAACCACTGTGAGACTAGGAAGATGACTTCCTGTCGGTCACTCTGAAAATTTCCTTTTTGTTATGTATATTTTTTGTGAAATTAATTACTGCAGCTCTCTCTACCTTCATTTCTCATTTGTATATTTAATTTCAAATCCTAAGAAATGAAGCAAGATTTCTTTAATACTCAGAAAGGTAAAGGTGTGAAAGATATATGATCATCAATACACTGTGGGTCTCACCAAACTATAATTTTATCTTATCAAAGACTATAATGTATAATAGTCTTTGTAATTTTACTTATCAAAGACTATAATGTATAATCAAAGACACAAAAACATTCTTAACTTTAACCAGCCATAATTGCTAAGTTGGGTCATTTGCCAGGAAATGAGCTCTTAATAAGTCCATGGTTTAAAAGAATAATAACATCAAGGAAACTTTCAACTCTATGCCCATGCGAATGAATTCCAAGGGACTAAGAGCCAATTTTTTTCTTTCTACTCAAAATTTAATGTTAAAATTTAATTTCTTATTCCTTGTTTTTTAAATTATTGATTTTAGTTAAATAATAAAAAGGATTATAAAGCGAGGTGGTGAGAACCGTCTACAACATTGCCATATTGCCATTACCATGACTCCTCTCCAGTAATGAGGTGGTCAGAACCTAAAATTCTGATCCTAGATGTAATGGTAAAGTATTCAGCTACAGGTGGGAAACTAACCGAATGGCTAGTAGTTACTGGTCACTGCAGCAGGATGTCCAATCGCAGCCCGCAGGCTACATGCAGCCCAGGGTGGCTATGAATGCAGCCCAACACAATATCATAAATTTACTTAAAACATTATGAGATTTTTTTTTTTATGTGATTACATGTTACAGTGTATTTAATGTGTGACCCAAGACAACTCTTCTTCCGGTGTGGCCCAGAGACACCAAAAGTTTGGCCACCCCTGCGTGTCATCAGATCTCTAAGGATCTTTTTGTCAACTTATGGTTAGGAAGGTTTTGGTTGAAAGATTTCAAATGGACATTTTGGAGATTCATGGGCATTGTCATTTATGTAATCTGTAATGTTTTGTTTTGTTTTTTTAGTTTTCCCTTTTTAGACTACCATAAATTCTATTTAGCCTAGTAAATGAATTATAATTTACATTTTTCCTAACTAAAATCTGTTCAAATTCTCTTTCTGCCATTTAATAGTTGACCTTTTATAAATATTTTAGTTTATACACATTTTAATTGACCTGATCCTCAGATCATCCAACAGTAAAAATGAGACTCCGAACGTCCATTTTGCTAGATAATTCATTGGGTTTAGTGAGATGATATAAGTAACACGTGGACATTCAAGCAAAAGTAGTAAATGGTCTTATGACATTTCCCAATTCTCTTTATACTTTAGATCAGCGATTTTTAACTGGTGAATTGCAAGGATCTTTACAAAATACCTCACTATTTAGTCAGGGGCACTGACCTCTTTTCCCTTATGACAACAGCCAACACAACAATAGCTGTCTGGGGTGAATGAATCAAAATTATACCAATTATTTTGTCAGATCAGCAAAAAAATAGATTGCTTTGGTGTGCCATAGAATTTTAGTAATTAGTTTTTGTGTGTTATAAGATGAAAAAGGTTGAAAATTGTTGCTTTATATCATATTCCCAAGGGTATTTCTACTTTACAACATACTTATAACTGACTTTTTGGCTAACTGCTTTAAATTTATGCAGACATGAAATTCTGATTTTCTAAAACCTGAATTAAGATTTAGATAACCTTAAAATAGAATTTAAAAATTGTTTCTTATTTTACTTATTTACAGGAAAGAATATAATACTTTCCTAATTTTTCCCTAGAAATTTGAAGTGGGTATTATGCTTAGGCTCAGTTGCCTAAGCAGATGATATATTAAAGAAACAACCAGATAATTGACATAAATAGAAAAACTGAGACATGCCATGTCTTAAAAATAGTTTTATTAGTGTCTTCATGCAGAAATTAGCATAAATATAATGTTCTCTTTTACATTGTTCCTAGTGTACCCAATAAAATTATACACAAGTTTCTATTCATTGTCCTTTTAGACAGCACCATGGCTTCTTGAAGATTTGGTTGTCTAGGAAAATATCCCATAATTCAAATTTTCCACAAATTTAAAAGTATCTCTCCAATTGATACATGTTAGTTGTAGTCTTAGCAGAAGAAATTTTTCTGACAAGACATATTGATTCACTTTTTTCTTAATGGTCCCTCTTTTAAGAGGATGGTATTAAATAGAAAAAAAAACTAAAAAATAATTAATATAATTAAAATTTACCAAATAGAAAAATTATTAGTTAATTTTAACTGTGTTTTTGTATATTCTTATACTGAAACTTATACTTATACTTACATATTATATATGTAAATGTCTTCATAGATAGAGACATTTACAGAGCAGAAGGACCTTATTCTTTACGTCAGTGACATAATAAGAATAAAGAATTAACCAAAATGATGTTTAAAATGCTGCTATGAAACAGATGACTAACCCAGTCTTCCTAAGATTATATTTCCACCCTGCCTTAACAATTGGCCCCTATGTGAAGCAGTAGACATTTAATGGAGTCTGTGTCATGAGATGTAGAAGTCATCCTTTTATCCCATGGATATAGCCAAAGACAGGAGAGCTATGAATTCTGCAAGCAGGTCACCACAGAAAATTTTATCTTAAAAAAGAAAAATAATAACCTTCTCCAAAAGGTCCTTTAAACTACTTTGGATGACTTATATCACTTAATAAATTACATGTATGTAGCTATGGCTAATGTCTATCAATTTAAACTAAAACAATTATTTTTCATGGAAAAATAAATGTTTTATTTGTGAACAGATCTGAGAATAGAAACATTCCTTTTAAGGAACTTTCATTTAAGCTTTAAGCTTTTGTTTTCTTACTTTCTTTACATGAAGGTATAAAATAAACTTTTAAGTTGCATTACATTTAATAGGTTACAAAATGGTGAGCTATATAGAATATGTATTTTAAAAGATAATCACTTTCTGGGGCACTTAGGAAAAATACAGTGTCCAGCAGAAGTAACACCTGCTGAATGTGATTGGTAGGGTAATAATATGGATGTAACAATTTATACTTTTAATTTGAACATTTACCTAAATTTTCATATGGTGTGCTTCAGTGTGATATTGTTATGTTACTGAATTACATGCTTATGATGTTTTGATAAAAGATTTTGTAATAAAAAAGGGGCATTATGCATGCCAGACCTTGTAGTCTATGATTTGGAAATTCACATTTATAGGAACATTGCAAATTGGAGATTATTGAGCAGAATGCAATAAAATAAAAATGAAATAATGTGAGAAGATTATTTCATCTAGGAAATCTGGCCAAATGATTAAGAGCTAGAACAATAAATCACCTTTTGCATATAACATAGTAATGACAATAATAAGGCTTCTCTCCACCACTGGTAGAACCAGCAAAGACTTAGATTAAAGCCAAGAAAAGATCAGGAAAATAGGAAGGTTGAAAATACTTTCTGATTATCTTCAATTAAGAATGAACAGAGAGCAAATAAATGACCCAGTGATTCCACCGCTGTGAATATTCCCTAAGAACCCTGAAACACCAATTCAAAAGAACTTATGCACCCCAGTGTTCAAAGCAGCATTATTTACAATAGCTGTGTTGGAAACAGTCCAAGTGCCCATGAGTAGATGAGTGGACTAAAAACCTGTGGTACCTTCACACAAGAATACTACCCAGCAGCAAGAAAGAAGGAAGTCCTACCTTTTGCAATAACCTGGATGGAACTAGAGACTATTAGGCCAAATGAAATTAGCCAGTTGATGACAGACAAATACCATATGACTTTGCTTATAACTGGAATCTAATGAACAAAATAAACTAATAAGAAAAATAGAACCAGAGACATGGAAACATAGAACAGACTGATAGCTGTAGGAGGGGAGGGGGGGGAATAGTGGAAGGAGGAGGAAGGCACTTAGTCAAAGAACATGTATGAATGACTCATGGACATGGACAACAGTGTAGGGATTGACTGTGGTCAAGAGGGGTGGGCTGGGTGGAGGGGAGTAAAGGGGGATAAAGGAAATTGGGACAACTATATAGAATAAACTATATAAACAAACAAACAAACAAACAAACAAACATAGTCTTCCACCTAAGGCCAATTCCTCTGCTACAAGAATTTCACCAAAGTTATAAGTTTTAATGCTACCTAAGAAGGGTTAAAGTTATTATCGATCTACAAATTATAAGATAGTGATCAAACACCTCCTGCCCTCATTTAATGAATAGTAATACTGGGGAACAGGTTCTTCTGTGCTCTAAGCATCCCACCAGACAAGTGCACTTCCAGAAAACCTGGCGTGGGCTCTGCCTGGGAAGCCTGGCTGGGCTCCCTCTGTAGGTTTCCAAGTGAATATTAGTTTCCAAGAACCCTGGCGCCTCCTTGCTCAAGTCGTTCCACCTACCACTTTCTCGACTATTCATTTTCTACTCAAGATTCACAGTTGAAGACAAAAAAGAAAAAATGTTTTCTGCCGCTAATGCTTTTCTAATGATGTTTCTCTTTATAATTATCTAAACATGGAATTGGCTGGGGAAAAAAGAAATGACATGGAATCTTCTGGAATCAAGATTTATGGAGGAAGAGTTTTTTGTGTTTCCAGGGCCCTAGAGAAAACACTATGTCTATAATAGGAGTTACTATAATTTACTCCCATTTTCAGGTCACGTGAGGGTTGTTCGATAAAATCTTAATTGGTCAACTTTGCTTTTACATACAGAGAAAAGCATCAGCTTTGGAGTCAGAATACAGGACTCATACAGGCAGGTCGGGGTCAAAGGATACAATATAAGAAAACTACTTTACACAATGACTAACATTTTATCACCACACCGGTCACCATAAGCACTAGAAAACTTTCAAATATTGGTGTTGCCCCCTACTGGCTTGTGATATTAAGCAAATTATTAAACTTTCTGAGCCTCAGTTTTTAATCTGTTAACTGGGGATAATTAATACCTGTTGAGAAAATAAATTTGGCCTGGTTTTCGGTAAGTTCTTAATAAAAATGTAACTTATTAATTTATTATTAGAGTAGAGCAAAAGGAAGGAAAAGTTCCCCTTAGGATGAAGGAATCTGGTACAGACAATGGTAGGGCATTATAAAAGTCAGTTTATTATTGAAAGTCTCAAAAAAGGCAAAGGGAGAGAAAGGTGTAAAATGAAGAGAAAAAAATTAGCAGACAGTATATAAAATACATTCCTTAATCAGCCATCCATATTTATTAGACTTTTAAAAAGCATCCAGTGCATTAAAAGGTTTTTTGAGAGCTAAGCTATTTTTAATAAAGTCTCATGTGAAGCACCAAACAAGCTCTTAAAAAGCCTGGAAGTGCAATTCCATTCGATTTCTATCAACACGATTTGCCCAGGTGTAATGTGCTTCATGCAGCGCACACCCAGGAAACTAGAACAACTGCATTCTTCACCAGGGAAAGCTTTGAGGTACCCATCCTGGGGACCCATTCCCAGAGTGTGTTTGAAAAGATCAGAAAGCAAATATAGCAATCACTAGCATCCTTTGATTTTAAAGTGTACCTTGTTGTGCATTTACCTGGTTGGCATGAATGAAGAAGACTCAAACAAAACATTGAGTATGATTTCATAAAAAGTACTATTTTCTTCCCAGATGTAACACAAATAGCTAAGCTAGTAGATTTAGCTATTAGATGTAACACAAATAGCTAAAACTAGTAGGTTTTCTCATGATTTTAGGGAAGGAAATAGGTGAATTCTTGTAAGCAGACCTGTTTTTAAAATATGGCATGATTTGGATATTTTTAATAAACATTGGGTTTTTATTACTCACAGAAAATTTGCTCACATCTTAAAAGTGCCTATTTTGTGTTTAACTGCATGTTTCAAGTGCATGCTTGATATAAGCATTTTATAATTAGGGATATATACATATACTCAAACCTAAAGTTAGCCTAAATGAATTTTCAGAAGTTGTAAAATACTGTGTTCAGAGTTTGTTCTCTTTAATGGATTAATCTGAAAAACAACTGGGACTCAATTTAGAATTTCCTGGCAGCAAGTGAGAGCAATGTCAAATTCACAGTTTTCCTTTACTGAAGGAGCTCTTAGGAGTCCAGTGGAAAGAACTGTGTGTGCCTGGTAGCCAGAGAACAGTGGGAGGTAATATTTAGTTTATTAAGGCTACTTGGATTTTTTTCATAGTGCTGATGCCTAATATAAAAAACCAAGATCTTGATCTAATTTTCCCCTCACCCTCCCTCTAATGGAAAGAGCTATGAAAAACAGATAAAGTTAACAAGATGCTGCATAAAATCAAAGTGCATTTCAGTAATCCCAAGATATTCAATACATTCCATTTGCTTGTGCATTGGAATGGTTCAGTAAATTATGTTCCACTTGTAAATATTGAATTTTAATATCTAACTGCCAACAGTGCAGAACAGTCTATATACATTAGACAGCATTCTTGTCCTCTGGAAGCTTAAGTTTTGTAAAAACAAAATTAATAATTTGTCTTCTTCATGTTTTTCTTATGTTGCATTTTACTAACATGGCATGAGCGATGCATTTATTAGCTGTGTATTGGATTTGAGTTCCTCTATCCTTTTTATTGATTTGGACAAGATTATTTGAGAAATTAGAATTAAAAAAGCCATTAGGGTAAAAAGTGAATCTAGGGATTAAGAAAGTTATTTATAAATAAGAGATAAATTCTGGCCCTGACCGGTGTGATTCAGTTGGTTGGGTGCCATCCAGCAAAGCAGAAGTTCACTGGTTTGGTTTCCAGTCAGGGCACATCCCTGGGCTGTGTGTTGGGTTCCCAGCCAGGGTGTGTATGAGTGGCAACCGATCAATGTTTCTCTCCCTCTCTTTCTCCCTCCCTTCCCCTTTCTCTAAAAATAAATAAATAAAATCTTGTTTTAAAAACAGACATAAATTCTGGTATTCGAATGGCTAATAAACTATTGATAATAATTTAGACATTATAAATGTGTCTACTATAATTTTTCATTAGGAATGAAATTATAGTAGCGTTCTTGCTGTGCGTTCCATCAGTAAACTCAAGAAGCAGCCACCAAAATGTCAGTGAAACATATAATTCTTATTGAAATACTAACTGAATTATGAAAGATCAATTTTGTATTTAGTGATTTACTAGGAATATTTTAGTAGAATGAAATGAAAGAGAGTAAATGACCTGAAGACATTTCTGAAAATTTTTACCTATTAAGATGCTACCTATCTAGTCTTCAATTTGATATTACTAAAGTAGAAATTACTTGCTCTGGAGGGAGTAATCTTTCAGAAAACTACATGGTCTATGACCTAAAGGGCAACAAATTTCTCTCAATTCTCAGGTTACTGGTAATCCAGCAATAAGCTTTGTTTTGTTTTGTTTTGTTCTTATGTCTTTGTTGATTTGGAAAATAACATTATTTAAAGAAATACTACTTTTATCATATCTCTTTAGAACTGCTTTTGGCCCTGTCTATTACTTATGTCAATGCTTCAGTTCCAACTCTCGTTCAGCTCCATTTCTCACCTAGTATTCACCCATATTTTGGAGAGGTTTTGTTTCTCTGGCTTATGTAATTCCAGGCTGCCATAACAAAATAAGGAGCCGTACTCGGTGCACAAAATAGGTGAGGGAATAGTAAAATTCATCTTCTAATTTCCTTATGTTTTTGTTTTGCCTAAAATAATTTGATAATGCAAGAATATTTCCAAGACATGATTATTGCTGTCCTTCCCACACCACTTCTGGAGGGTCTGCTGCCAAGGCTCTGCTCAGAGGAAGGTGCTGCATTTTATACTGGGATTGGTCAAGATAATGTATCAAGAATGGTGAAAGGTTGAGTTGAGGCCCTGGGAAGTCAATTTCCATTTGCAAGTCTAAACTACGAGAAATTAAAAGCAAAAACTAAGTAGAGAAATTGGTCTTCAGAGGAAAATGCAATAAAAATGTGAAGTCACTGAAAGAGAGGGAAAGGCAGAGACAAAGGGACAAAGTGTGAGCGGGGCTCTGCTGACCCTGGAAGAAGTGTGTGAAGAGGAGTTGCTTCTTTACTGATGACTTTTTTGTTCACATACCAATGTGTGTGTCCTTCCGTCCAAATCCTTTTGATCTGAAGTAATTAGAACCTTTATTCCCTACAATTTAGAAAAATCTTAACAAAAACAACCATGACAATGAAAAACTGAATCTTAGAGTGTTAAGTTAAATTGGGAAATCATAGAGTCGTAGAACTATAGACAGCATCTTATACAATCTTAAGATGTAGCAGTCAGAGGTTAAAAAATATTATAACTGTGCCCTGGCTGGTATGACTCAGTGGACTGAGCGCTGGCCTGCAAACCAAAGGGTCTCCAGTTTGATTGCCAGTCAAGGCACATATCTGGATTGCAGACCAGATCCCCAGTAGGGGGAGCATGAGAGGCAACCATACACTGATGTTTCTCTCTCTCTTTCTCCCTCCTTTCCTCTCTGTCTAAAATAAATAAAAAAATCTTTTAAAAAATCAAATAAAATACAATAAAAATGTCATCACCACTTGTTTCTTCTTTATTTTAATTACCTTCTGTGTGTTTTGGCAAAGAACAGTCAGAATCAACTATGTTGCCATCAGGTTTTCCATTATAGGTCTTCTTCCACAATCCTTAGGTTAATTCCTTGAGAATTCATTGGATGTTAAGAGTGTGTGCATCTCTACCACATCCTCATATCTGCTTCCTGTACTTCTCTCCTCAGTATCTAAAATTATCTTGTGTTTTTATTTGTTTACCTGCATATTGTATCATGTGTCTCCCTGACTAAAATAAAAAAATCAAGAAGGAATGCATTTCGTGGATCATATTAAATCCTGTACTTTAAGGATTCTACACATAGTAAATACGCAACAGACATATCAGGAAAGAAGGAAGAAAGGGAGGGAGGGAGGAAGGAAGGAAGGAAGGAGAAAAAAAAGATTTTTTTAAAGAAAAGGAGCAATATATCTACCCTAGGAGTCTTATTTTTTTCTTTCCAGACTATTAAAATTAATATTCACAGCAGTGTTATTCATAATAGCAAAGTGCTAGTAACAGCCTAAGTGCCCATCAGTAAATGAGTGTATCAAAAAACTATGGTACATTCACACAATGAAATTCTATGCAGCAGAAAGAAAGAAAGAGCTCCTACCCTTTGCGACAACATGGATGGAACTGGAGAGTATCATGCTAAGTGAAATAAGCCAGGCAGTGAAAGACAAATACCATATGATCTCTCCTAAAAGTGGAGCCTAATCAACAAAACAAACAAATGAGCAAAATAGAACCAGAGACATGGAAATAAGGAACAAACTTACAGTGACCAGAGGGGAAAGGGGAGAGGGATAATGGGGGAAAGAAGGGGAAAGGTCTAGTCAAGGAACATGTATGAATGACCTATGGATATGGACAATAGAGTGGGGATTGACTGTGGGAGCAGGGTGGGTAGGTAGGGCAGAGGAGAGAAATGAGGGAAAAATTGGGACAACAGTAATTGAACAACAATAAAATAAAAAACAGAAAATGTATTCAAAAACTTAAAAAATAATATTCTTAAAGATTTTTTTAAATATGTATGATTAGACAAAGCTGTTTCATGACATTATGTAGTTACAAATTTTTCTCAAAATGTGCACTCCTCTAGAGCTTTCCTATCTAATAAGAATACCGAATAGTTCGCCCCGTAAGCAGCATTTTAGAAAAAGTAAATTTACATAGATCCATTAGTATTAACAAAATGAAGTTGGTTAGTCACCTTCTAATCCTTTTCTGGACTTTTGAGAAACATAATAAAGACAGGAGTAATATAGAATATTAGTAACTAATTAGCCCTAACAAATTTGTTTTATTAATACTTTCAGTCAATACTTGTCTTTCCACATTGATCTTATTTTTTAATTCTACTATCACTTTTTAACATAATTATTCATTTTTGAAATGCTTTTACTTTTTTAATCAATTGAAAGAAAAGCAGTCCAGAATGTTTATTGAGCACCTACTATGTGCAAGGGGTTATGTAAGGAAGAGATTACATAGTATTGAAAACTATAGTTAATTCTCTACTTAGAACATTTAAAACCACCTCCATAGTATGAATTAATCATAAGTGGCAAGTTAATACAGTTGGGAAGGTATTATGGGAATTAGAAATTTAGAAAGGTAGAATAGGAGGAGAAATGTTCATGTACTAGAAAACTGCAGAATCAGAAGCACAAATAAGACAAAGTTCCAGCTGTATCATTGAACAGAGCATAGTCATGGACAGGGGAGTATATGGAGATAAAATCAGTAACTGGGTTGCAGTTAGAATGAGGGCATCCATAAAGGTCAAGCTAAAGTCTGTAACTCTAGATTGTTGCAAAAATTTCAGGTAACTTTATAAAGTAAATCCTTACAATTCTAAATCATATTGCATGAATGAATAAGAGTGGAGTGGAAATTTAGGTGTAAGTCTCTAAATGACTTTCATTTCTCAAGAGTTCAAGAAAAAACTCAACAAATACAAATCAAATTGAAAGTGAATACATATCCAATAGAAATATTGCTTTGGATTTATACAGCACTTCACCATCTAAGAGCTGATAGCTATAATTAAGACATACTCACTATGTGTAAGCCCCATACACTTGTGTTTAAGGATGTGTGTGTACACATGCATGGGCCATTCTTCTCTGTAAAATAGATGTGAGTTAGCAATATATTCTAACTATACTAAAACACATTTCTGAAACACGCTAAATAAGAAGAAAAGGGCTAAGGTATTAGTTAACAAGTTTCATATATGTACATTATCAATATGAGTTTTAAAACCAGTCATGGGAGAAGGATAAAGGGACGAAGACAATTTTTACTGAGTACTAAATGCTTTATGGATGTCATTCTCATATACTACTCCAGGGATCAGAAACCTAAAATCATGCAGTAAAGAGGCTTGAATTGTTCCCCAGCTCCAGCAACACATACTTTGTCTAGACTACTGGCAGAATTTCACCCCACCTCCCCGAAACACACAGAGGGCCATGGGTCTGGATATGTAATTGCTGGAGACAGAAAGATGTCAAAGCTCAACATACCTAATGAAATGGGTAAAGTAAACTACCTTATGAAAGTTGATGATTCTTTGTCATGTTAATGGAAGCTTAAGTCAGACGAGTTAATTACATTTTGTGAAAATCAGCTGCACATCTTTGAGGCCAATCTTTGCCCTGGCATTTATGAGATCATTCAAATTGTCCAACAGTTAAAATGAGTCTTGCCTAATTGACAGATGTTAGCCCTTAGGGGACAGGGGTGTCAGTCCAAGCCTAAGTAAAAACACAACGAGGGGAAATCCCAGGGTTTACACTCTGGCAGTTGCGTCTTTCTCTAGACAAGTAACAAAAATGGCCTTTGTCTGGAGAATCTTACCAACACAGACGATTCCACTTATGTGGTAAGTGAGAGACAATAGTGAGATACAAGTCAAGGAGAAAGTATTATTAATGAGATCAGAAGCAGCAAAATGCTTGGGCTCTCTTCTCCAGGACAGTTTTACTTCTCTAACTTCTACAATTTAAACAGTTAACATTATCCAACCTAGATCTTAATCCCCAGCACTTCTTTCAGGCTACAACTGCCTTACAGAAAGCACCATGCAGATGTCCCAAAACACATCTCAGACTTACATGTGCAACACCAGACTTGTGTTATCCTTCTGGTGCCGGAGGCAGGGGAGGGGGTGCGTTGAAGGACTCTCCCCGCAGTCCCAAAATGGAAACCTCAGAGTAATTTTAAACTAATTTCTGTTTTTCATTTGCCACTCTCGATCACTCCCTAACCCTGCCAATTTTATCTCCTCAACTTAATATATTTCCCTTCCATTTAATGGGTAAGTTTAATGTTTTTACTATGACAATACCTGTTTTTTTTCTTTTTTTTCCTATTTTTATTTTAATTGTTGATCTTGTACATTTTTCTGTCTTTTATTCTCACCCTAACCCACCACCCCAGCCCTCCCCACCTCCCTCCCATTTCCACCCCCCCATAGTTTTTGTCCATGTGTCCTTTATACTTGTTCCTGTAGATCCTTCCCCTTTTCCCCTGAAATTCCCTCTCTTCTCCCCTCTGGTGACTGTCAGCCTGTTCTCAATTTCAATGTCTTTGGTTATAGTATGCTTGTTTGTTTGTTTTGTTGATTAGATTCCTGTTAAAGGTGAGATCATATGGTACCTGTTTTTAAGAATCTCTATTCTCTTAAAACCCTCCTTTTTCTCAATCACTTATTCCTTTCTAATTTCATTTTCTTTCTTCCATAGCTCAGAAACCCTGGCTGCAATAATTCTTTTCACAGCATCCTCCCTCTCTTGCCCTCAAATATTCCTTTTATTTTTTCTTGTAAACCCCAAAACCAATCAATTTGATTGATCATTCACTTTGGGCAATGCTGAGGGGATTTAATCAAATGGACTACTACTGTGATAAATCCCTAAATCCAATGCACTAGATTGTCAATACTTCTATATTTTCACTACCATCACTCTCTCATTCACTCTCTTACTCTCCCTCTCTCCTTCTTGCTCTCTGATTTGTTCATTGTACTAACTTTTGCAAGGATTCAACCCCATATCCTACTATTCTCCAGAAGGGGGACATACTTTGTACTCAACAGCAACAAAAAGTGTGTATGCATCTTTTTAAACAAAGGGTTCCTCAAGGTCCCACTCTCCTGCAAACTTACCTGGGCACAATATCAGACTATTTCCTTTTCTCTCTCCTTACATGAAACACTATTCCATCTCTTACTTACTCAGTCACGTGTCTTTAAATACCTTCCACAAAGTGACTCCCAAAATTGCATTCCCAAACTTTTCATCTATAAACCCAGCCTTTGATTTGCACTCCAATGTGTCTTCTGGTCCACTTAATCTTTGCCACCTCAGGCAATGGCACCAAACTCAGAAACTGGCTTCAGTTCCTGTCTCCCTCACTCCCTATCAATTCATCAGCAGGCCCTGCACGTGCTGAATTTATGCATTCCTCTCTGTCTGGAAGCCAGCCATACTTGTTCAGTGTGCTATCATCTCTCACCTAGAATACTCTAATGACAATGAATTTCTACCTTATTTTGCTGTTTTTACTGTGATTTGTTTCTACTTAATTCTTCACGTGACAACAAAAATGGTATTGAAATTCAGACTTGACTAAGTTGCTTTTTAATTGACTTTCCATTGAATAAAAGTATCCCATCTTAGGATGGGTTATGAAACACTGTGTGATCAGGCCCCTACTTAACTTTCTCCTCACCATGAATTGCCACATGCACTTTTTCAAACTCCCCTGGCTCTTTCCTGCCACAGAAACTTTGCAAATCCTAAGAAATACGCTATGATTTCGTTAAATTAACATTCATTAAGTGGAGCACAGGGTCCTGGGTAGTGAATCATGATTCAACAATAAAACAAAAGACAGTGGGAAATAGAGAAGATTATGACTGTAGGTCTTGGAGGAAGTACATGGCAAATCTCAAGGCAGGTCATGGGGAGGTCAAGGCAGAGTGCCCTCAGAGAGAGCACTAAGTTCCCAGGCTAAAGCCAGATTGGTCAATTCGAACAATAGAATGAGACTTTGGTAAGTCCCATGGGAGCCTTATCTAAAAAGCACACAAGGGGAAGGTCCTCAGAAATGGGGGAAACACTTCATCGCAAGGGTGGTTGGGGAAGTTACATAAGGAACTTGCCATTGCTTATGAGTCTGCAGGCCATTATGCAGGGCGTTTACCTGCACAAGGGACTAAGGTCAGTTTAAAGTCATTGAAGTCTGCTTGGCCAAAAAAACAGATGCCCTGGCAGCAATACCATGGAGTAGCTTAGCTAAACCCTGGACAAGTGATTCTTCTGAGTATGGCTGTCCCTCCTCTCAACATGCATTACTTGCCCTTTTTTTCTTTTTATATCTCAGCCTAAATGCCATCTTCTCAAGGTAGAGATTTTTCCTGATCGCTCAATCTCACCAGATGTTTCAGTTCATATGCCTTCCAATTATTTACATTTTAGCACTTGGTTGCTTGTCTCTATAACATTGACCACCATTTGTTATACGTTCTTTTGTTTTTTTTGTCTACATCCTTTACTGCACTGTTCCATGAAGGCAAAGCTTATGTCTCTATGGTTCCCTGTTGTATCCCCCAAAACTGAACTCCATGCCTGGGACATGGTGGGACATGGTTTCAATAAATGTCTGTTCAATGACTGACTGATTAAATTAACCCACAAAGCTAATTCTATCATCTTAGCTCCAGACACCACTCCTCTCGTTTTGGGGAGTTCGTTCTAATGATAATCCTTCTCTCTTCTGTTTTCCAACTTCTGTTCATCAAAACTATTACTCCTATCTGAGCAGACATTCCACATGGGACCACCCTTATTGTCAAGTCTGTCTTGAATGACAGATATATTTTCCCATTTGTAGAGCTCATTAGCAGACTCTTTTGGCTAACATATTTAGCCATACTGTGCAAATAAAATACTACAGTAACAAAAAATAAATTTTCCTACCTTATAACCACTGTTTACTTGTATATCTCATTTTTCCAGGATCCAACAACTTCTTTCACACCTGAATTCTCCACTGGCCATTTATATTTCAAATATTTGAAAACAAATCCCTGACCCCAAATAACTTTCTCTCCTCTATTTACTGTCTCCCTGTAATAGTCAACCAATCCCCAAAAGTAGAAAACTTGAAATTATCTTGAATTGTCTCCTAGTTCATCAGCCAGCATTTTCTATTAATTGTATCAGCTAAAATACATCCAACTTTATAGATCAGCTCTCTTTATTGTTGCTGTCTTCGTTTATGTTCCATCTCAACTTCTCTTTATTCTTTCTACCAAACAAAAAAACACGATCAAGCAATTCCCCACTTTATATTTTTAATGACTCTCCACTGCTTCATTTACCTCAATTTACGAAATCATCTCTCATTATTTGTCCCTGTGCATTCTCCCACCTTATTTTCTCATCATGACTCCACAAGAAGAACCCTTAATTGTGCCCTGGTGGCATCACCAGAAAGGCTCTGAAACCGCTATGCTCACTCAGCACCTACTATCTGATGAGCCTCATGCAACTGGCAGCCTAGGAAGTCATCCATCAAGATTAAGGTCAAATATCACTTATTCTATGAACCCCTCTTCATAATCCTTATCCTTCCCATACCTGGAAATGCTTTACTTGTATAGCATGTATTTAAGGCATTTGTTCAGTTCTGCCCTTACTAACATATGGGTACTTAGAGATCTAGAATATTTATGATCTTCACCAGGTTTGTTCACAGCACTTAGCACACAGTAAGTACTCAAGTAATGCTTGGTAAACTGACTAATAAGCTAGTAAAAATGACAGAGTAATTAAAATCTCCTTGCGTGTTGATGGTATGTTTGAGTTAGAGGCTGGAGTCTACTGTGAAGATCCAGGATGCTGCAAGTAGGAGAGCTTAAGGAAAATATGGGGAGTGTTAGAACAAGACAGACACAAATTTCAATTAATACTGACTCAGCAAAGTACAACTCTATAGCAGTCCAACCTGGGGCAACAACCTCTCTAAACTTCTGTTCCTAATCTATATCCCAGGAATAACAGTACTTTCTTTGTAGACTTATCTACAAATTAAGTAATGAAGTTGTAAGCATTTAACACAGTTTCTGGCACACAGTAAAGATTCAATAACTGCAAAAATAACTAGTGGTAAATATCCTTGTGATGCTCTCAGTTTGGTTAATATGTGTATTTCATCACTCTCACAGTAGAGATGCAGTAGATGCATCACTAACATGAATAATGAGTGAATTATCAGCACCGTAAAGACAAGATCACCAATGAACACTTTTTGCTTTCCCACTGATCTATTTTACATGCTCTGTGTCAATCTCACCTCTTCCAGAAATCTCACCATTTAAATATCACTCTGTTCTGTGTTCCATTCATTCTTACTCCATTTTGATCTCACTGTATCAATTTTACAATCAAGTGATGGTAGTAATCATAAAATTATTGCTGTTTTAAACGTTTTCTCTAGTTTCACTGAGCATGTCTGTTAGTTTTTGTTTCAAGACTTTTCAGATTAGGGTCCATTTCCTTGAACTTTTTCATATCCCACTTAATACCCAGTACAATGTCTATACAAGTAGATATTAAATAAATTTGTGTTGAGTGAAAAAAGTAAAAAAAAAAAAAAATAACTTAATGTCTCAGCTCATAAATATCCTTAGTAATATGTTTAGAAATATTTTCTCTCTGTGGAATAATATATAAAATATGCATGCGAATTCTATATCATTTTACAATATACAGAACATAAAATTATTTCCATGCTCAGGTCTTCTAGGTGAACAATTAAGTGGAAATTTTCATCTACATTTAAGTATATAATGTACTTAATTTATAATTAATTAATCTAGTGACTAGTAATAAGCAATTTTAATATTTCAGGGAACACAAACATTAGAAAAAAGAAAATAGGCAGAAATGTATGCATTTTTAAATCCAAGGTCATTCTTAAGGAATGAGAAAAAGAATAACCCAAAAACGTAAGTGTACAGAGTGATTATGTAGATTACCTAGCCCTCAACAAACCTTTGATTTAACTGGGTTACTGGAAACGAGGCATACCACACAAAACACTGACTAGACTACGAGGAACCTGGGGCAGGCAGATTTTTTAGATGTGTCAGGGGATTGGATTGCACCAGTTACCTGCTCTCTGGAAAGTAGAGCAGAGCTGGGGAATAATAAAGGGCAGACAGTGGGAGAGGGCATACTGGGTAGCCATGTTGCACTGAACCATTTACCCAGCCATTCTCCTCTTCCCTGAAGGAAGACAAACAAACACTTCAGGTACATTAAGATTAATTTTATCTAGCATGTTGTATTCCTTGAGTTTTACCTGAATTCTACACATTATGAAGACCGAATTTATTCCCATAACTATATCTCAAATACCTCTCTGCATTGCCTGGTGTAGTAGAGACTCCATATAAAAAAGAAAAATGAAATCTCTACATTTTAAACATGTGGCCCCTGTTGTTGAATGATAGAATGCAAGAAAGAGAAGCTTCAGTTCTAGGCTGCTGGATATCATGCTAATTTCTCTTGACAGCACTTTGGTCAAAAAACACATCTGTAGAGTGTGCAGATGGCTCTATTCTCTGAGACCATTATTTTCAGCTACCAAACTACATAGTACCCCATCAAAATAATGTAGCTCAGAGTGTGCACGTAGGCTTCCTAATATTTTCTGGACATTTTCTCTGACTGTTGGGGCACAGTCACAGACCATTTTATGAGAGG
>CM077304.1:28827834-28895334 GCA_039655065.1 Glossophaga mutica | reverse complement strand
AAGTGCTTAAATTTGTTTAAAATTACAAATGTTTCTAGAAATTTTACATTTTTGACTGTCATTAAAGAGGATGCAACAGCTTGTTTTCTCATTTTTTAAATATTTCTAACTTTATAATTATAAAATGTCCAATCTTTCAATTAAAATAACAGTATTTCTGTTAATATTGGTATCTTAAATGACTGGTAGTAAAGAACTCAAGCATTGGAATAATTTATATTCATGATTTAGAATCAAAGCTCCATCATTTATTAGCTGGGCATTCCAGGAGAGGTTATTGAAACTTCATTTCCTCATTGCTTAAGCGGGTATGAAAAAGAGCATGACTCTTGGGGTGTTGTCAAGATTCAATGAGGTAATGAATATTAAGGGTTTAGTAAAGTGTGTGCACTTGGCACTTGATAAACATTATGTAATATTGTTGTTATTATTATCACTATGATTATTTTGCCACGATTAGATGATTAGCTTTTCTTACTTTCTAGCCCATTCTGTTGAATAAAGAGATAATAAAAACTTTCATAACATAAATCACATAATAGATATTTGCCTCACAGACATTCATCTTTCACAAATAAGATTTCTTTCTGAATACAACATTTTTACATGCCTGGATATCTATCATAATAGTTTTAACATAATTTTCATGAGCTAAATTATTTCATAAGATGTGCATTTGGGGGAAAATTAAATAGGAATCAGACAGGAAATGAGATAGATACTGATAGTGCATTCCATACTTTTTCTCCTCTCCATCCCTTTCCATTTCTCTCCCATACCCTCTTAGGTATAAAATAGGAATGGTGTGTATTATATTTAATGTGAATATAAACATGATATATATAACTACGGTAACAACAGTGAATAGAGAATTTCATTAATCATAGTGACACTTTATTGTACAATCAATGACTTGTTTTGTCTTATCAATTTTCTCTTGTAATGACTATTATTATCATTATTAGTTTTAACTAGCTTAATAAGCAATTGAGGTTTAACAGGGCATAAATTAATCTCTTTATATCTCTAGTACTCAATGTATAACCAATGTGCTCTATGAGCTATATTCATTGATTGAGGTTTATTGTAAACGATCTCTGAGACTTTACATCCAAAAATAAGCAAGGGAAGTGATGAAAATAGTCATTAGTTTGCATAAGAAACAATAGGTCTACTTCAAGTTTTACATATAGAGGCAAAAACCAAAGAAAATAGGAAGTCAAAAAGTAATTATCAAAAACATGGTCACCAATGAAATCTTTCGTTAGACAATCTATGCTATATCTCATTCTTGATATTAGCTGGGTCATATCCTAGGATAAAAGATATGATAACATTATTGATGGTAATTGAAGATATATAGGAAAAGCAAATATGGATGGTAGTATGATATAGCTCATCCAACAAATATTTTGTGACTCTGACCTATGTGTCAGGCCCTGCTGTGGAGAGTTAAGGATAGAGTGTGTTAGGTTCCTGGCACTGCAGGATATGACTCAAGCATACATAAAACTTGAGTTGCAAAGAGCCAGTTGGAAGAGTAAAGGAGCAGACCCTTGGGAGACTTTTGTGCTAGTTAAGATGTTTACCCTAACAGTAATAAGGCACCACGAAATACTCTTACAAAGGCAATATTTTAAAAGATAATTCTAGTGAAGTGTAAAGAAAGGACTGAATAGAAATAGGACCAAAAGCACAAAGATCAGCTGGAAAAATATAATTTAGATAATTTCAGGAGGAATTAGAAGGTTGTTTAAATCTTTTACTAAGCCAGAGGGTCTGAAATCCCACCTACTGTAAGACTGTAATGGCCTTCCACTCTGTGTTTTCAATCTGTTAAGCACAGCCTCCCTATGGTTACCTCTATTTGCTTGGTTCTAGACCTCTTCTACGCTACCTCCAAAATGATACACAAAATCTATGTCATTCTAAGAGGTTGCTTTCTGCCGGACATTGGAAAAATGCACAAGTACCAATATAGCTGGTGAAGTCCAGGCATAGGGTGTCACAATATCCCAGGAGCTTATAATAAGATGTGAGAGCATTCTCCTGTAAAAAGCCATGTGTTGCCAAGACAAAATGATGTATATCACAATTTTAAATATATTTTATTGATTATGCTATCACAGTTGTCCCATTTCTCCCCTATCATTCCCCTCCACCCTGCACACCCCCACCCACTCACATTCCCCCCCGCCTTAGTTCATGTCTATGTGTCATAGTTCTTTAGCTTCTACATTTCCCACACTATTCTTGCCCTCCCCCTGTCTATTTTCTACCTACCATCTATGCTACTTATTCTCTGTACCTTTTCCCCCCTCTCTCCTCCTCCCACTCCCCTGTTGCTAACCCTCCATGTGATCTCCATTTCTGTGTTTTTGTTCCTGTTCTAGTTGTTTACTTAGTTTGCTTTTGTTTTAGGTGTGGTCGTTAATATCTGTGAGTTTGCTGCCTTTTTACTGTCATATTTTTATCTTCTTTTTCTTAGATAAGTCCCTTTAACATTTCATAGAATAAGGGCTTGGTGATGATGAACTCCTTGAACTTGACCTTATCTGAGAAGCACTTTATCTGCCCTTCCATTCTAAATGACAGCTTGGCTGGATAGAGCAATCTTGCACGTAGGTCCTTGACTTTAATGACTTGGAATACTTCTTTCCAGCCCCTTCTTGCCTGTAAGGTCTCTTTTAAGAAATCAGCTGACAGTCTCATGGGAACTCCTTTGTATGTGACTGTCCCCTTATCCCTTGCTGCTTCTATAATTCTCTCCTTCATTTTAATCTTAGCTAATGTAATTACTATGTGCCTTGGTGTGTTCCTCCTCGGGTCCGACTTCTTTGGGACTCTCTGAGCTTCTTGGACTTCCTGGAAGTCTATTTCCTTTGCCAGATTGGGGAAGTTCTCCTTTATTATTTGTTCAAATAAGTTTTCCACTTGTTGCTCTTCCTCTTCCCTTTCTCCTACCCCTATAATTTGGATGTTGAGATGTTTAAAAGTGTCCTAGAGGTTCCTAAGCCTCTCCTCATTTTTTTGAATTCTTGTTTCTTTATTCTTTTCTGTTTGGTTGTTTATTTCTTCCTTCTGGTCCACTCCATTGATCTGAGTTCCAGTTTTCCTCCCATCACTATTGGTTCCCTGTGCATTTTCCTTCATTTCATTTATTGTAGCCTTTATTTGTTCATCTAATTTGTGAGCAAAATCAACCAATTCTGTGAGCATCCTGATCACCAGGGCTTTGAACTGTGCATCTAATAGGTTGGCTATCTCTCATAGCTTAGAGGAATTGGCTCTGGAGCTTTGATTTGTTCTCCTGTTTGAGCCATTTTCAGGTTTTGTGGTTTGTTTGTTTGTTTGTTTTATCTAGTCATGGCTATTACATAGTGAGGAGTGGAGCCTTCAGTGTTCCCCAGGGAAGGGCAGCCCAGTCACTGGGTTGTGACTCTGTATGTGGGGATGGGGTCTGAGAGGGAACAATGGAGCTTGCTTACTCTCTCTCAGATTCCAGTTCCCTCCACTACTTCCCCTTCGCCTGGATTCTCTGCGCGCGAGAATGTGGGACCACCTGGTTAGCCATACGCCTTGCGGGGCCTCACTGGGTCTGCACCGTTGCTACCCCGTGCCTGGGGTCTGCTAGCTGCTGCTGCCTGTGTGCCCAGGTCGCCATCCTCCACTTTTTCCTGTCTTGACTCCACCCCTCTTACCGGTCTGGATGAATGATTGTTGGACTTCTGTACAGTTCAATTTTCTATCAGTTGGGGTTGTTTTCTTGTTTCTAAATCTTTGCTGTCCTTAATTTTGATTGTGCGAGTAGGCACAGTGTGTCCACCTACTCCTCCATCTTCACCTATATCACAAATTTGAAATAGCTAGTTCCTTGTGGTTGACTTGGCTTTTTAAAAAATAAACTTCTTTGAGGTAGGCCTAATGTAGGCCATTACCTGCCTCAACTGTGTCATTTTAAATCATGAAGATATTAAAAAATTGATCAAGTTAATCCAGCTCAGACTTGTCTCTTTCTTATTTTAAGTTACTCTAAGACCCCCCAAAAAATTAGTACTATTCATGAGAGAAACCTGGTTGTGATAACAAATTACAATGATTCAGGCAAGAGATAATGCTGACAGTGAGGATGATAATGATTTAAAGGATAACAAAACAAGATAATTACTTGAATGTGTAATGAATATAGGGATATGGAAGAGACAATGACTTGTTCATATGTTTATTCTGCAAAGATTTATTAAATGTTAAAATGCAAGTACTTAAATACCGAAGTCATAGGATGCACTATTTGATACACAATGGTGAAAAATCAGATATTGTCTTTGTTCTTATGGAGCTTATATTCTAGTAGAGGAAGTGGAGGTGGCGGAGAAGAAAGTATAAAGAAAACAATAAAACAACAACAAAACAGCCCTGGCTGGTGTGGCTCAGTGGATTGAGTGCTGGCCTACAAACTGAAAGGTCACAGGTAGTTGGGGATGTGCAATTGATGTATCTCTTGCCATCGATGTTCCCTTCCTCTCTTTCTCCCTCCCTTCCCCCTCTCTAAAAATAAATAACTAAAATCGTTAAAAAGTGAAATAACAACAAAACAAAAGGTAATTAAATCATTTTATTATGCCAGTAGGGAAACTACTAAGGTGATGTAAACAAGAACCACTTGGGAAGAGGCTATGTTATAAAGTCAAGAACAGAATGTCAAGAGAAATAATGTTGGTGCTGAGATCTGAAGGACGAGAAGCAGACTTCCATGCAATGAGATGGAGGAAGAGTGTTCTAGTCATGTTTTTCAGACCCTGAGAAGGAAAAGAGCTTGGTATAACTGAGAAACGCAAAAGAGGTTGAGATGCCTAGAATATAGTAAACAATGAAAAACAGCATGAAGTGATGTCAAAAGGTCAGTGTGGAAGAAATCTGGCAGGTCATACCAGTTTTATAGACCACAGTAAAAAGTTTGAATTTTTTATAGGAGCAGAGCTATTGGAGAAAGAATGTGACATATTTAATTTGCCTTTTTTAAAAGATCATGCTGACATCGTGTATAGACTGCATTGGAAGGGAGCAGTAGCAGGAGCAGAGAGACAGGCTAGAAGACTCTTGCAGGAAATAAAGATGGTGATAGTGATAGAGATAATATGACCAAATTCAAGAGATATGTTAGTGTTAAATGCAATGGTCTGAGGTGTGAAGAAAACAAAAGAATTAACAGGATTAGTTTTTGCCATTCATTGAGGTAGCAAAACTAGGGAAAGAACTGGTGGAAAACAAGATTCAAAGTTCTATTTGGGTCATACACTAATAGCTGGAAGTTCCCAAAAGATATTATCTGTAAAAATCAGGTATGAGACTGGAGAACAAAGAGTTTGGCCTACAGTTAGAAATCAGGGAGTCATCAACACAGAAAGGATACTTAAAGCCAAAAGGCTAAATGAACCAGAAGGGTAGAAACAGAAAACTGGGCCCAGAACTGAGTCTCCAAGAACTTCTATATTGATGGCTGGTACACCAGTAGAGGAAACTGAAACAGGGATTAAGCAGTGACCAATGACCTTCTACAGAGTGTGCTGTCAAGGAAATACAAGTGGACGGTATTTCTAGAATTCCATAGTGAAAATGTCTGAAGTTTAGACATTTTGAGGGACAAAGAATAACGCATGGTAACAAAGCTATTGTTCTGAGCCATTGGGTAAATAATATAATTTGCTAAAAGATGGAACAGATGAGGAAGAATGGATTTGGGATGGGTTGAGCTTTCTGTTCCACAATGACACTTGTGAAGACTTTATCACCAAGCCTGTCATATGCAATGTCCCTGATACTTGTATTAAGCTCTACATTTAGTTGGTATAACTAAAAATTGAGAACTGCTAAATGTCATTTTGTTGGTATTTATAATTTAAAAAGAAACATACAGAGGTGACTATATCAGATGGAAAAGCCTGGATAAAAAGTGATTAGAAAGTTTTATTGGGTGGCAGGAAAAAGAAGAAAGGAGAGTGAGAAGAAAGAAGCAATAAAAAATAGAATTTGTGGAACATTCACTATGTAACAAACACTGTCAAGTGCTTTTTAAAAATTAAATCACAGAGAAATAAATATCAAAAGTTTTACAAAATAAAAAACTAAAACTCAGGAAAATTATTAACTTGGTAAATGACACATAAGTGGTAAGTGATGAAATAGGAATTTGTTTCAAAATCCCTTTGACTCGAAATTCTAGGCTTGTTCTGTTATGCATTTCTGCCTAGTGTTATCAGCCCTTGCAATGACAGAACTCAGTAATGTGGGTAGTAGAGAATTTGGGTGATGATCAAAAATAGTGTGTGGATACCTTTGGGACAGCTGTAAATGCTGCTGGCTGCCTTCTGCCTTAGATTCCTCTTTTGACACATTCCCTGGGTATTATGCCCACCAATTTCACCCTTAGCACCTACATCTCATCACTGCTATCATCCCTTCCTGTAGAATCACACATCTGCTCTGTCCCTCATCTTCAGACCATCTGAGTAGACCTGTGCCAAAATAAGGACTCATTCGCTAGGTTATAGTAGCTAGAGTTTCTCAATATTGTGGGCTGTCATTATCTTACCTGTAGAAATAATTATTTCTACCTCCTATTGTTTGTCAATTTATCCATAAATACTCTAACTGTCATATAGAAAGCATGCATGATTTCTCCATCATTGTTCTTCTTTCTCAGGATGGCTGTTGCTATGTGAGGCCTTTTGTAGTTCCACACAAATTTTTGAAATATTTGTTCTGTAAAATATGTCATTGGAATCTTGATAGGAAATGCACTGAATCTATAGATTGCTTTAGGTAGTATGGACATTTTAATAACGTTAACTCTCCCTGTCCATGAACATGGTATATGCTTCCACTTATTTGTATCTTCTTCAGTTTCTTTCCTCAGCGTCTTATGATTTTCC
The DNA here is from genome assembly GCA_039655065.1 of Glossophaga mutica. NCBI lineage: Eukaryota > Metazoa > Chordata > Mammalia > Chiroptera > Phyllostomidae > Glossophaga > Glossophaga mutica. The sequence goes on along the minus strand of CM077304.1, from coordinate 28,888,402 downwards.
TAATACAGGTCTTTTACATCTTTGATTAGGTTTATCCCTAGGTATTTTATTCTTTTGGAAGCAATTGTAAATGGAATAATTTTCTTAATTTCCCTTTCTATTAGTTCATTTTTGGCATATAAAAATGAAAATGATTTCTGAATATTAATTTTGTAACCTGCTACTTTGCTGAATTCATTTATCAGTTCCAGTAGTTTCTTGGGGGAATCTTTAGGGTTTTCTATATACAGTATCATGTCATCTGCAAATAAAAAGTTTTTACTTCTTGTTTCTAATTAGGATGCCTTTCTTCTTCTTGTCTGATTGCTGTGACCAGGAATTTCATTACTAGGTTGAATAAGAGAGGTGAAAACAGACAACCCTGTTTTTTCCCAGTCTTAAGGGGAATGCTTATAGTTTTTTGCTCATGGCATAGTAATCAAAATATCATGGTACTGGCATAAAGTGGCATGCAATACCATACAATGATCTGTATGGTACTGCCATAAGGATCATTGGAACAAAATAGCCCAGAAATAAAGCCTCACCTTTATAGTCAATATTTGACAGAGGAAGCAAGCACATTCAATAGGCTGAAGATAGTTTATTCAATAAATGGTATTGGAAAAATTGGACAGATATGGGCAGAAAAATGAAACTACACCACCTTCTTATACCACACACACAAATAAATTCAAAATGGATTAAAGACTTAAATGTTAGACCCAAAAATGTAAAAATCATAAAAGAAACATAGGCAGCAAAATCTCAGACATTGCCAGTAGCAATATTTTATCAGATATATCTCCCCAGGCAAGGGAAACAAAAGAAAAAATAAATAAATAGGAATACATCAAACTAAAAAGGTTTTGCACATCAAAAGAAAACATCAACAAAATAAAAAGACAGCCCATTGAATGGGAGCATATATTCACCAATATATCTGATACAGGGTTAATATCCAAAATGTATGAAGAACTTACAAAACTCAACATGAAAAAAACAAACAACCCAATGAAAAAATGGGCAAAGGGCATGAATAGAAACTTCTCCAAAGAGGACATACACATGGCCAATAGACATATGAAAAGATGCGCAATGTCACTAATCATCAGAGAAATGCAAATTAAAAACACAATGAGAAGCCATCCTATACCTGTCAGATGGCTATAATCAATAAATCAACAAACAACAAATGCTGGCAAGGATGTGGAGAAAAGGGAACCTGTTTGCATTGTTGGTGAGAATGCAGACTGGTGCAGCCACTGAGGAAAATCATATGGAATTTCCTCAGAAAAACTGAAAATGGATTGGCTTTTTACCCAGCAATCCCACTTCTGGGAATTTATCTGAAGAAACCCAAAATACTAATTCATAAGAACATAAGCACCCCTATGATCATTGCAGTGTTATTTATAATCACTAAGATATGGAAGTAGCCCAAATGTCCATCAGTAGATGAGTGGATAAAACAACTATGGGACATTTACACAATGGAATACTATTTGGCTATAAAAAAGAAGAAAGTTTCACGCTTTGAAACAGTATGGATTGACCTAGAGAACATCATGTTAAATGAAATAAGCCAGTAGGAGAAGGACAAATACCATATGATTTCACTTATATGTGGAATCTAATGAACAAACTGAACTAACTAGCAAAATAGAGACAGACTCATAGATTGAAAGCAGGATGACAGCTAAGAGCAGAGGGAGGGTAGTGGGTAAAGGGATTGAACAAAAAGGAAAAAGGACTCATGGACATGGACAACAGTGTGGTGATTGAGGGGGCGAAAGAGGGTTTAAGAGGAGTAAATGGTAATGGAAAAAAATGAAAAATAAATAAAAATTAATTTAAAAGAAAGCATACAATATAGGTTTTAATGTTAAAATGTCAAAAGATGGCTAACTTGAATAAATTACTCCATCTTAACATAAGAACAGAAGAAAATGATACTACATGAAGATAAGTCTAATCGGGTCTTTCCATCTCTCAGGAAACAGTTATGTTTTTAATGTCATATATTTCCAATTGATAGAACAATGACATCTGAGGTCAAAGGCATGATCTATAATTTATTTGCATTCTCATAAAGCCTAATACTTCCCTGTGAAAACAGTGTATTTTGATTTACGTTGACAGACTTCTGTAGAGTCCTTTTAGTCGGAAGTTGTTGCATACCTTTTGACCAGATGGAACAGGAAGAATAAATTTTATAAACTATAAGGAAAGATAATTAGTTGGTGGTGCCTTGAAGCCTCCCTGAGAACATGCAGCTCATATCAGGCTAGAAAGTATTAAGAAGAAGAAATTTTGCAACGTCCTGGGCCTTGGAAAGCCCTTGTGATGCTCCTGTGGTGATGGTCACAGTGGCTGAAACAGTCTTAATCACACTGATGTCCTGGGCACTGATGTAGCAACACAGGCTTCTCTTTTGGCATCAGGGGGTGTCAGTTAGATGGTTTCCCTTTTAGAATCAACACAGAAAATCTATTCCAGTGGAGGTTATCTTAAAAATGCCACGCTTCAAATCATCTTCAGAATTATAATAACCTGTGTTAGAATGAGACACTGTATTTGGTTTTTGGTTATCTGATAAGCTTGAAAAAAAATCACTTTCTTCATTTCTGGCTTAATAAATGACCTTCACAAAGCAGTTTGGTGAATTACCATGATGCTAAGCTATTATAGAAAGGTTAGGTAGAAGCACTCATGGCTGCGCATTTACTGATTCAAAAAATAACGCACTTTGTCCGACATGTAGAGTGACTAAATTTACTGCAGAAAAAAAAAAAGTAAACTACCCCTAGAGGAATTGCTCCCTGAAAGTTTGCAACCTGTAAATAGCTTATCTTGAATCCATGTAAGTGACTAGGATGACTGGCAAGGAACGAGAGCTCCTCATCATTTCAATGAAGAGCAATTTTCATCGTAGGCAAAGGCAAACTGAATGAATATATTTTTTAAGTTGACCCTATATTGGACAGTTTTGCAATTTGTTTATAAATATTACTTCATTTAAAGCTGATTTAATTTTTAGAACTTAGAATGGTTTAACTTTTAAGTGCCACATCACTGCTAAAGAGATGCTTGCAGCTCTTTCTGAGATAAATGACCTGGGCGCTATAACAAAACAGAGAAGAGAGTAATCGTGTCTACCAGCGGTTTGAGGGGATGGCAATGTAAGACTGAAGAAGACCGAAAGCTCAGCACTGTCTCCTACTATACGTAAGTCTTCCCTTTGCCAAAAAGAGTTTTACACTTACACAGAGAGAAACTCTGTCAGAAAAAAATAAGCCTCCGTTTAAACTTATCTGAAAACTACATTCACTACATAAGGAATGTTTAGTCTTATTTATATATTTATTCACCACTATTCACATGTAGTTTTGATTCTAATCTGACCATAAAATTCTCAAACCAAACTTCCGTGCTGATTAGAAGTAACAACAGTGTGTTTATTAAAGTCAGCAAATCTGTGATTCAAAAAGACACCTAACTAAAGGGTTAGGATTTTGTATTAAGAATGTCTGAAAGCATGGAAGAAATGCTACTCTTTGGGTAAAAATATTCTATTGCTGTGAAAATCAGACATTAATAATTCATTTTTGATAGAACCTGCACTTCTGGCTCTTGGAAAGGCATAATAGTTTGAAAGGCCTACTAGGGTGAGAGGGAGCATAATGTGCCTACTTGAGGCCCACTTTCAAGTTAGCTGACCCTTCTGTACAGGGCACAGAAAGCGGCCCTTGAAACATGGTACAAAATTTCCTCCTACTTAAAATCGCTCTGAATTAATGTTTTCTATAACCCCCAACTTCAGAAGAGCCCATATTGAATTAATAAAATAAAGCAGACAGAGTGCTGGGTTTGAAGAGTGTACCTCAGAGACTGTATAAAAGAAAAAGGGAAAGTCATTCAGGGTATTCCACTTATTGGTTCCAATTGTTTAACATTCAAAAACATAAATTGATTATTATAATAGGCACTAAGGCCCAAAGACTAGTTAGGCGTCATTAGACTTAAACCCTGGCTTGGGAAAGCACACCCTCTGGTAGAGGGGACAATTGGGTAAGAGTCCATAACTACCTGGTAGTCTAAGCATGGAGTTATGTGCACAGGGTATTATTTGAGCAAATAAGGCAGAAAATTATCCCAACTTTCCCATGCCAGGAAGAGATCATGTTTGTGCTGAGTACTGGTCAATGACTAGGAATTCATCAGGAGGTGGTTATGTGTTCTGGAAAATGTTTGACATTCATGAGCTATGCAAAGACCAACCAGGAGAGTCCCATCTGCGGCCCATGGCCCACATGCAGCTCAGGATGGCTATGAATGAGACCCAACACAAAATCGTAAATTTAAAACATTATGAGATTTTTTTGTGATTGCATGTTGCAATGTATTTAAAGTGTGGCCCAAGACAACTCATCTTCTTCCAGTGTGACACAGGGATGCCCAAAGTTTGGACACTCCTGGAAGCAAACACACCGAAAAAAAAAAAAAAGCAGTGTTCTGTATTCAGCAAACTAAAATGTTTTGAGAGCATGAAACATCAAAGAGAGGGTGAGTAGAAATGAGACAGTGGATGTAAGGACCACATGTTGGGGAATTTTATATGTCATGTTAAGGAACTTAGGTTTTATCTGGTAAGTATGGGAAGCCACTGATTGAGCAATTAAGTGATGGGATTCTAACAAAGTACAGGCAAAAATAGAAGGTACTATTTTTGTTGAGACATACCACTGATATATAAAAATACAGTTCATATGTTAGTAATCCTTAGCTCCTCTTGTGGCTAACACTTAATTCATAGACCAAAATTTGTGGAATAAATGCCTAACACTCATTCTTGTGCATGCAAATCAGCAGAGGAAAAAAGTAGCAGTTAAGAAACAAAGTAAGTAAACATTTAAGACAATATATAATTATGCACATACTTTCTAAAAAATGGGCTAAGTTAATAAATGTGATCAGAGTTCCCAAAAAGGAGTTAAAAGGCATCAGAGCAATTGGAAAAAAAATTTCCAAAGTTACATTTAAATAAACTCTTCTTATACATGTGTACAAATGCATAAATCTCTCCATTTCGTTTCTCCATTTCTGTTAGAGAATGCAATGCCCACCAAATGTTCTATTTCCTCTCCTATGTTTCTCAGCCCCCTTGCCATTAGGGAAGGCTGTATGACAGGTTCTGCCAAGGAACACGGGGCCACAGTGATATAGGTCAGTCACTTCCTGGTTCGGGGAACACAATGTGTAATTCGCCAGTTCCTTCTTGCCCTGCCATGGATGCAGGCAGGGTTTCAGGAGGTTGAGTCCTGGGTCTCTGAATGCCTAAGTAGAGCAGAATGCTTTACTCCGAAATCACCCAAGAAACTTGTATGTTGCGTAAACCTAGTCCGTCAAAATGAATGCCTCATTCCTTCTTATTCTTTCCTTTACTGTTTTATGCCTTGCCCAGGTTTCTTTGTTTTTTTTGAGGGGGGTAGCTACTGTGTTCTTTCTTTTGCATTATAATCATTGTAGCTCTGTGGGTTACACTAGTTTCAGAAAAGAAGGCATAATTGCTAAAACAAAAACACCCAAAACAGAAAATATAAAAATACCATACTAAACTAAATATTAATGCCATACTAAACTAAATGCCAAGACAAACTAAACTTTGGAAAAATATTGAAGAAAATAAACAAAAAATGCTAGCAGTACTTCTGCCTGGGAAGGATGTGAGTGATTGTTTTATCTTACTTTAATTTAATATGCTTTCCAATATTTCTAAAATAAGTCTGAATTATTTTTATAAGAAAAATATGCAAAACCCTTTTACTTATTTTATTTAAAAAAATAATTTGGGGCCTTGCCATAAACTGGTTCCCACGAAATACCAAATAAAAGTGAAATAGTAAAGAGGCAGATGAGAGTCAACTGATTATTTTAGACTAAACACATATGTGTGGATTTTTACTGTGAAGGCTATCCTAACAACTGTAATTCTTTCCCCCTCTATTCTTTAGAGAACATGATCAAATGTTGTAGAATTTTGTAATATTAAGTTATAATTATTTTACACTTTTAATAAACTATTTAGTTTATTCCTTAATACTATGGATCACTTAGATATTATGTTGCCAAAGTATATTTGCATGTACTGAAAAATGAAATGTTAGCCTTGTTCATTTATTTACTTCATTTTGCTTTTCTCCAATAATTTTTTCCAAATGGCAATCAAAAATATTTCCATAAAACCTTAATATTTGTTAGAAATCTTTGATAATTAAATCATTTACTGCTCTGTAAGCTAATATTCAAAGAAAAATATTTATTACATGAATTAATTTTACCTACAGATTTATCATTTGAACATATTTGTTGAATTTTTAAGTAGTTTTGTTTGTCTAAGTTTTTCAGATATGATGAAAATATTGTGAAAAAAACTAAATTAGTATACAAAGTTATGATGGAAGGCTGATTGCTTACCTAAAATGTTCTATTTAAATCTTTTGCAATTTAATCCCTCAACTTTTAAATTTTCAGATTTCAATTTGAATTAATGGGTTACTAAAACTGAGGACAATCTGTGTATCAAAATTTTTTTCACATATGTAAGATCTGAAGGACTTGGAGTTGATTAAAGTAACCGTATCTCTGCTGGAAACATCAATGATATTTACAATGTGTGTAACATTTCAAGTGTAACTTTGCTGTAGATTCTCTCTATTCTCTCTAACTCAGTGTTAGAGTTACCTAGAATTTAAATGGTTAAGACCTTGAATCTCAAAGCTGATGAGGAAGGGAATAAGACTATAACTCACATGTAAAACAACAGCTTGCTCATCAAGAAATTCTACCTTATAATAAGCCAACGAGATTGAGTGACATCTAGCCTATGGCATTTCTACCAGAAGCCTGAGAGTTGAGAAGTGCAAGTAAATCTTGTAAAATCATAGAGAATCTGCACCAACCCACGCAGAATGAAATATCTTTATGTTTAAAAAACATAGATCACACATCAGGGATTCCATCATTGCTTGATTATTGTTGATTAATTTATTTATGTTTTGTCATTGTTACAAAAAGAAAGTCCATATTAAACAGATCTCAATGCCTGTTTCTCTATTTTAAATGGTTTAATAGAAGAAAATGCATAGCATTTCTAGTGAAAGCCCCCGATTATATTATTACTCAAGATTTCATCAAATCTCTGCTGTGAACTAGACATTGTGATGGAAACACTAAGTAAGAGAGAAGCAAATGAGGGACAGTGTGGCTACCAAATCAATCTTGAACCTCTACATCGCCTTCTCCAACCGTGTATTCCTATCTTTCCAGTTGTCTCAGTCCTCCACAGACCCTGAGCTCAGGAATCAGACTCCCTGGTTTACACCCTCCTTCCTACACTTATTATTTGTGTGGCTTTAGAAAATAATTTGACCTCTCTGAACCTCACTTGTGAAATGGAAGTATCAATAATATTTATATCATATAATTGTGTGAAGGTTCAATGAAATAATACTAGTACATTGCTTAGAACAAGGATTGGCACATGTAAGCACTTATTAGTTTTACTAATCTTAATGTCATCAAGACAGACACTTATTTGTTTGCATGACATTCTTTAGTCTGTCCTTTATGCTGTACTTACCATGTGCTGTATAAACTTCAGAGCCATAAAGGTCAGTGAGACACACTGGTCCATACTGGGTGCCTCATCTATACCCCTTGAACCACCTCACCCATTTTTCTTATGAGGAGTCAACTCACCAGTTATTTGTTCTTCTATAATTCTATCTCCTCAAAATCAGGTATGGATTAGTTTAACTTTCCACTTTTATCTCTTGAGCAGACAAGCATTGCGAACAGCACCCTGACAGAATCATGGTTTCCAGCTGCCAATGATATCATCATTTCAAAGATTTACCCTTTAACTCAAGGTACCTACCATACTCCTGCTCCTCTCATGCTGAACAAATGATTTTGCCTATTTTATGGAAAAATAATGTAGAACATGAAATAAAACTGTGTTGTCTCTAAAAGCAAAGGGCTTACCTATGTCTACACAAACCTTTATCTCTTCCTGCTATCTCTGATAGTACCTCACCATCAAAACCAATCCTGTTATCTGAGATTTGGAGATCAATCTCTCCCCTCTGCTCCTAGACCCCTTAGAAAAGTATACCATTTTTCACCTTTTCATATCTTTAGACTATCTGATCCCTCCATCCCCTATTCCTCTCTCTAAAATCCATTCTTCCAAATACTCCTCTAACTAGCTTCCTCTGTTATACCCAGGATATTTGAAAGAAGTTTAAAATTTGCCTACCCTTCACATTCACTCAGCCCACAGCAACCTGGCTCCATATTATACCAAGTTCCCTGAAACAGTTCTTCTAATTTCTAGAGTCAGTGAGGGTTGGGGATTGGGAGGAGTTCAATTCTTAGCATTCAGTACTGCCTATGACTCCCCCTTGTATCCTTCTGCTTCTAAAACATGGCTCATTGCCAGCTTTCGTTCTGACACTTTTACAACTACATCTCACCCGCTTCTCTTCCTCTTAAATCTGTGCTTTATAGGTTCCTCAGTCTTCTTTTTTTGCACTCTGTAAACTCTTCCAACATGCTGTTTAAACACTGTGCACTTTCCACGTTCAATGCTTTATTATCCATTTGCCTCCAGTTGAACACATCAAGACCACTGGCCACCACTCACTCACACTGGGTTGCCATATCCAGAGGTGAACTCCGGTCATTTGTCAGTGAAACAAGGATGCTTTTAGCGAATGCCTGGAGAGCTCACCTTATTAGAAAAGAAATGTGTGGTTGATTCCACTTCCCTTAAACATGCATTCATTCTACTTGTAGGCTTCTGCTAACTACTTAATGGGAAACTAATAATATAAAAGAGTAAAGGACAAAAATGCATTCTCTTTAAGTACATGTGCAAGGTAAGATTTGATCACACGTACGCATTCAGAGTTTAGTGATTTCAGGCTTCAAATAAATGGATAATTTTTGCTGGCAAATGGAATTGAATTATTAAATTATCATACCAGTGTTGGGCATTTGTAACAAAAGAGAAAGGAAACCGTTTATTTATTTTTTCCCTCAAGGCCATATTATATTTGAATGTTTCCTGCTTAATAGCTGCACCTGCTGGGAAGGACAAAGGAGGCACAATAACTTGATTTTGTAAATAACTTACAGCAATAGGCTGAGACTTTGGGCCACATCTAATGGGCATGTTGCCTCCTTCCCCTTTGATTGCTTTCTTCTTTATATCATTTGAAAAGAAAAGGCTTGTGCTGTTGCGTGCACTAGCTTAAATCTATTTTTGTTACTGCTTGAAATTATTTCTGTTGTCATCTCAACCATTGTCAGCCAACTGTTGGTAAGGTTTGTTCTCAGAATTTAGGGTGAGTTTGCTAAGTGAAGCTGTCAACCCGCTCAAATACAGTCAACTTTATTATTTGCAGTGTTAAAGAAATGTCATTTCTTTACCAAAGTTTGTCTAGAATTTAAAGGAGCACAGTTTCAGAAATTAATAAAAAACAGTAATTGGTGATCAACCTAATTTTAGATAAATTCTAAATACAACATCTCAGGAATAAAATTTAAAGCAGTTCTTTGATGTTTGCCATGGGGAATTCCAAGATTTAAAAAATAGGAAAAATGTTTATAAAGTATGAATATCACATAACACTTGTTCTTTTTTTTAATCTTAATTTATTAACAGAGTCAGGACACCAGAAACTGGAGAATGTATTTTAGACCATTATGTTACTTTAAGTGCTCATTTTGGAGGCCCCCAAAATTTTCTGGTTAATCAGGTATATGGAGACAGGGTCTTTCCCATTTTTCAATAATAAAGAGCCACTGAATTTTGCATTACTATTTTCAAGTGAATTCTGCATTCTTTTATCCTATATGTTCATTATTTGAAGCCATTGTCATAATAATTTTTAATTAATTTTATTTTTCTACTTCAAAAAATTTCAATGTTCACTCTAAACAAAGAAAAAAATGAATTGTGAAAGCGAAATTCACATCTCTTTGTTATTGCATTATAACCAGTCCCTTAAGGAAAGAGTGAAGGGATTGTCAGAATCCACAAAGTTGGGTGGAAGATTCATACCATGTCACCATGCTCTGGATAAAATATTACCCCCTTGGTCCTGGTGGCAAGAATACACCCCCGGTTACTTAGGACCTATTTAGTGGGAGCTTATCCCATGTACCACACACCAACACACATGCTCATGGATGTGTCATACATATGAATATGTATGTCAAAGAAAGATTAAATCTTAGGAACCATTTCTCTAATATACAGTGTGTTCCTTCTGCTTACTTCTAACAATTCATCTTCACTAGTATGGATGAATCTAGAAGACATCATCATGCTATTCATGGACCATAGGCATTCTTGTCTTCATGGGCCTCTTCCTACATAAAACAAAATATTCAGTTATCTTTCACAATTGTTGGTATAGACAAATAGATTAATGTTATATAATAAAATATTTTTGAGCTAATAGTTCATCTTTTTGATAAAAAATATTAAAATATTTTTGTGTCCCCAAAACTCTTCTGGCAAACAGGCACTGAGCCTACTGTGTGTAATGTATATGATGGCCCTGGATACCTATGAATTCAATGCTTATTGACTGCCAGATCTATAGCTCTTACCTTGGCCTCTTATTTAGCTCTCTGGATTCAAAACTGTCAAAAGAATTTTCTCCTTCTGTTACCATTATCTTAGATTCTGAAAACAAAATTCACAATGACCCTAAAGTAGATCCACCTTTAATTTTTATATTTTCATCACTGGTCTCATCTCTTCCCTATTCCCCAAAAGTAAGAACTCAAGAGTAATCTTTGCATTTCCTCATATTTTATATTGAGCATTCAGTATGCATGAGCTGTCTTTTCTTTCCTCTGCATATGTTCACCACTACCACCTTTCCCAGGTTCAATAGTTCCCATATGAGCTACTGAATCCATGCAGCACAGGGCTGCCAAAGAGTTTTCTCACCTCTTTTCTATTATAGTATTCTGCACATTGATGCTGGATTGATTTTCCAAAAAAAATTCTTATCATGAGATCATTGTTTTTTTCAAAAATACCTAATGTAAATAATATAAGTATTTCTAATCTGTAACCCTAATTTCTAATTTATGACTTGACCTCATTAACTTATTTCTCTCATCCCCCCAAATGAATTCTTCACTGGACTATGGTGGTCTCCTTGCCATCCCTTACCTTAAGCACACTCATGCCCAACTCTGTTTACATTAGGCTGTTCTATCCCCTCATTTACCACCAAGAACTTCTACACAATTACAGAGTCAGACTTGGTCCTGCATCCTCCATAATATCATCTTTAAGTGCCCCATATTATCTGATTTCATCCTTCTCTAACTCCTAACACATTTTTTCAGGTATACTATTATATTAGCCTGGTAAGTATAAGTCTGCTCATTGCCTAAGTGTTATGTTCATCTCTTGTTTTCCCTTATATTTTTTGTGTTTCTACAGTACCTAGAATATTACTAATTATAATGACAGGGAGTTAATATTTATTAGTATCGTAATTAATGAAAACATTGTAATTAAATTTTAAAAATTATAATTTTCCAAATATTTGTAAACTATAAAATTAACATGTGACAAGTAATATTGCTGGAAATTGTCTAAAACTTTATCTTATAAAAGCTAAAACTTTCTTTTTAATTCATTTGGATAGATTTGTAGTAGTAACAACCAATAACCAGGAATTTACCACTCAACTCAAACTATGGGAAGGTGGAGACCGACAAGTCCTCTTCTCTCACACTCGCAGTGTCCACTCCAGTGGAAGGAGACAGACAATGTTGGACAGCACTGCATTCTGTAAAGGAAATGAGATAGATAGAGGTCACAAACAGTAAAAGTACAGGAACTCAATTATACTTACTGGTTCTGTAAGTCCTCTCTATGTGGACAACTCAAATGAGATCTAGACGACCAAAAAGGGGTTGGGGTAGAATAGCTATATGAATATCTTGGAAAGGGCATACACAGGTTGAGGGAACTAGTACGAATTTCCTGAAACAAGAATAAACTTGGCTTAATACAGAATCAGAAAAGGTCAGACTGTGCTGTTATCGTGTGTCTACTCCTGGATCTTGCTCCATGAGCTGGGCGACTCTGACTAACCACCAGGTGCTTACTGCTGGGACAAGGGAAGTAGGGTCTTAAGTAACAGCTCTATGAGAACCACATACAGACCCAGCTCAGTGGGTTGAGTGTGGGCCTGCAAAGTAAAGTGTCATGGGTTCAATTCCCAGTCAGGGCACATGCCTGGGTTGCAGGCCAGGTCCCCAGTAGGGGGCGTGCAAGAGGCAACCACACATTGAAGTTTCTCTCCCTCTTTCTCCCTCCCTTCCTGTCTGTCTAAAAATAAATAAATAAAATTCTTAAAAAGAGAGAGAGAGAGAACCACATACAGTGAGGTGAGTCTTCTCAGAGGGAAAGAACGCAAAATATGCCAAAGAACAAATGTCCCTGTGCATTTTAAAAAACAGTTTAATAAAAGCCAATAAACTCTGAGTTCTGAATTACAAATATGAAATAGAAGCTCCATCTTTATAAATTCCCCATTTATATCCCCATGTGTCATTCGAATTTTGTTAAATATTTGAAAAGCATTCCTCATGAAAGTTTGAAAATTGGTCATTATATTAATAATCTTATTGTCTTCTCTGAAGAATAATACACTAAAAGTTTATTTTATCTTTGGATTCCAGTTCTGTTTGGATCATGCTGGTACAAATATTTATATTCTCATCTTGAAATTTTCCAGCACATACATAAATGATATGTAAACTCCTCTTTTACTGAGGCAGCCTAAGATAATGAGTAAGAAGTACACATGTTTTATGTTTGGTTCTGCCTGTTATTATATATGTGACCTTGGAACTCTCTGTACCTCAGTCCTTTCAATCTTACAATAAAAGAAATAATAGTAATTATACCTCAAAAAGCTTGCTATGAAGATTGAATGGGCAAATAGGCATAAAGAACTTAGGACAATACCTGGCACATACTAAGAAGCCAATACATGTTCATTACTATTATAATTATTACTGATTTGAAGAGATCATTAGAAAAAATAAGGCTTCATATAAAATGTTAACCCCCAAAGAAATATTGTAAATTATATGGTATTGCTCTGAGGTGATTAACATTATGGCATCACCATGTATTTTCACTTCTTTTGAACCAGTCAAAGCAGAGTTAACTTCACCTAAAATACCTGAAACCATTATCGTGGTGAAAATAAAGTATAGAATGATATTTAGTTGATTTGAAGCACATAGAAACAATTTCAAATGAGGAATAAAATCTAAAGTACTAATGGGAAGTTTAATATCACATTTGCTATTACACAGAGTGATTTAGGAAATGGTTCTAAACCAAAAAGAAATATGCACACGCACACAAATGTGAATGGTAGTCTGTTGATAGTACAAAAGGAGAGAATTTTAAAATGTGTTACAATGTGATAAAATCTATTTTATTAAACTGTAAGTTGACAATTCTACCATTATACCAGGTATTGGGTCTCTTTTATGATTTTATTGGAATTTCTTTTTAACAAAAAACAATTAACATTTTAAGACTGTATGTGACATACCAGTAATGCCTTGACCATATTCTTTAGGCACAATGTTAAAATATTTAACCAGTGTAGCACAACAAAAGAGATAATCTTATAATTTATTAATCCAATTTTTTCATTAGAAGCTTTAACATGAACACTTATAGCATCTGACCTGTGCTTATGCAAACATCGTCTCTTATTGACTCTTTGCTTGACTCGCTCATTTGCTCCTAAACATCCTTAAAACATATCAGTTCATTTGATAAAAAACATATCATAAATGAAATCAATGAGGAAAATAAAAATACTTTTAAAGCAGTAAGATCACTAGCTAATCTGATTGCTGTGCAAAAAGAGGGAAGAGTGGAGAAGAAATAAATACTAAGGGCTTACTATATCCCCTGCTTGAGATATATACCATAACGTTATATCTCCTGCCTAGCTCATGTCAATGTCATTACCCCCAATTTTAGGTGAGAAAAATTGAGGGTTAGATGAAACTTATGTCAAAGCCAACAGCTAATCTATGGTTGAGTCATTTACACATGGTTCTGTATAAATCCAAACCCACTTCTGTACACCACATTGTGTTCTTTTCTTGTAATTAATGACATTGTGTGTTAATATCACTATTTTGCCACCAATCTTTACTTTCAACATCTATTGCAATGTACAATAGAAGAAACTAAATACATGTATAAAATGATTTTTCTACATATTTTTGTACTCACAACCCAGAATATTGAAGAAGTGTCTTCTGTACCAGTAAAGTTTATCTCCAATCATTTTTATTTCAATTTTAATTTTTTAATATTTCATTCTTATGCTCTACTGACATTTTCTCAACTGCTTTGCTCCTGCTGAATGAATTAATAAATAAACAAATAAATAAGGGAAAAATTAGGTTTACAGTAATGTCTGGGATCCTTGACTTTTTACTAATATTGACAAGGCACAGAATTGAACTTTAAATTTGTGTTTCCAAATAAACATCTAGTTATAAGGACTACATTGAAAGGAAACTAATGAAATTCCAAGGTGCTCTGGGGTGGCTGTTTTATTCTGATCGGTGGTAGATTGCACTATTGACCAAATGTCAGACACGGAGTGATACAATGATTGAATAAAAGTGTATACATAATCGGAGCAGAGAACTTTGCCAGGACCAGCTTCGTTCCCTTTCTCATAATACTAAAGGAAATTCTTTTTTTTCCTTTCTGCTCTCTGAGTGCAAATAAATTTTTTCTGGGCCTCCTCCTCCTTTTATTGGTGCCCCCAGATAAAATAATGCAAGGTGCCTTAGCCAGAGACGCTGATGAAATATTTTGGGCCTAGATATTAATCTGTTATCAGTTCTGTAGGTGTGAAATGTGATGAAGATGACAGAGAATCATGCTCTGCAGACCTCAAGTAATTTGCACCAAAGATATTTAGATCTATCTCTGGACACTGCAGATCAGTTATTATGGGAGGGGAAAAGCCCTTGGGGAGTCTACCTTGAAACATATTTCAAATGCCAGGGGAGTTGCATGAAAATTGGGTAATGAATGAAACTCTGATTGCAGAAAAATCACTTTGGAATGTGACTGCTGCAGCACATTGCTGCTCCGTGTAAACTTAAATGCTTAACATCATAGACTGAGGAGTGTGCATTCCATGATGCCTTCTGCTACTGCTTTCCATCTTTACTCCACTTGCACCATTCCGTTCGGGATGAAGAAATATTTGTCATGCACCCTGATGGCTATATTTTTTTCTTTAATTGAAAAAATGACGATGATATGTTCATAATGTATGAGAACCTGTAGACAGCTTATGGTACATTCACCAAAGAAATTTTATCTTCTTTATAACTCTGCATAAATCAAACATTGTTTCTTAAACTCCAGAAGGTGTTTCTGAATGCCTATAAATTTAACTAAACCAAGTTCTAGACAAGACTGGGCTTCTCCTCTCTAATAATCAAACTGGGAACAAGAGATACCATTAAATGCTTCTTTTTTGAAAATTTACCTGAAATAGCTAGGTGTATTTGCAATAGTGATCAGCCTGGTAGAGATATCAATCAGTGAACCCATGTCTAGTTTTAACTTAGGAATTTAGCTTGAGACAAAAGGCCCGTGGCTGCTTATATCACACAGGCCTTTACCATGAATGTCAGTGCAGGGTCACACTCTGAATATCAACTATGCAGAGACATCATGTTAATTTAACTCATGGGAAAGAATCTGTCTATATAAACTCATCAGATTCTGATGTTCAAAGTGAAATTAAAAATCTGTTTAATAATGGAAATGGACTCATGAAAATTCTTATGTTTATAAGGTGTAAGAACTGTCTCATTTTTTTATGTCTGCCCTTAAGTGTAATTGAACAGTGTATCTCATTTAAGTATGCACATGTTTTTCTCACAACCCCTAAAAAATTATTTAAATATTTATTTACATGACTGCTTATGTTTTTTAGAGTGTAACCTCTATGGGGGCAGAAAATCCTCACCAGAGTATGGCTTGTAATGAATACTAATCAGTGTTTGTAGAATAAGCATATTAATGAAAGGAAGAAGGAATATATGAGTTAAGGCAAATGGGATTATGTGTAGGAAAGTCACCAATAAAGATGAAAATAGTCTTTCTTGATGGCTTTTGTTCACATAGTAGAAATAGCATGGGAAAGGAAGAAAACAAGGGAGCAATGGAGATAGTCTAAAACAATTTTCATTTGTTGTAGAGTCAGAATTAGAATAAAAACTACCAAATGTGGAAATACTGTATTCATTCTTTCCACCTACATGAGAAGGTCACCAACCAGGTGACATCAGAACCAAAAAAATCTAGTAGTCCAGGCTTTGCTGTGGTTTAAGCCTACCAGATGCTGGAGAAGTGAATTTCATAACAAAAGCCATTATGACCTTTGAAAGTCGGATCCAAGTCACTTCATCTCTTCATTTTCAAAATGGCGCACAGACACTAGTGACCCCGATCACTTCCAAGGTTGTTTCAAAGTGATTAAGTTTTCCTGAAATATCTTTCCTGGTTAAACATAGCATACTGGATACAAAATCACCAAGAAAATTATTATGTAATTGTATTATTTTAAACCATTTTTAATTAAAATTTGTTTTTGCCTTTGTGATGTTTTTATAAGTAGATAATTGTCTTCATACTTTTTTCTTAGGTATGATCACATTTTTTAAAATAAAACTACTATATAACAACTACAGAATAAAATACTTAAATAAAATAGACTTGATGTGTTTTAAATATTAAATTATTATGCAATGTATTTGTTCCTGATCACTTATTTTATGATAAAATTACTGACTTTTCTCTTGTATCCTAAAACAAACAAACAGAAAGTCTTTATGGCTAACTATGACCTTGAATTATGCCTCCAACTAGACACAAGTTCTCATGTGGCACGTGTTGATTTAGCTTCTCTACCAGTATGGACAATAGATCCAGTCATTAAGGCCTGCCTATTTGAAAAGCAGTTTTTAAACTTTTAACATCCCTACTTAGATGATCTCTGAAAAATGCTGTCTACACTCTAAGGAAATAAAATGCAGAAATGTTCACATTCATGAGACAATAGCTTTGACTGAATGCTGTAAAATGAAATCTGCTCTTTCAGTTTTTCTTTCAAAAGACAAATTGCATAAATAATACATTTGGGCCTTGCAATACCAAACAAGCACAATAGCTACTTTACAGCTTTCATCAAAATGAAGGCCATCTTTTTCATTTTCTTATGGAACCATTAATACAGTATCATCAACTCTGATTGGCTGTAAGGTTCCAGGCTGAGGGATCTTGCAGATGTCAGTGGAGGTGCTAATATCACTGGGAGACAGGGTGGCACAAGCCCAGTGACTGGTGACCTAACCAAATCTTTAAAAAAAAAACCTAAAACTTTTAAAATTTGGGGCACAGCATTTTCTCAGGAAAATTCAGATAATTTAACTTTGTAAAGTTTCTCAAATTCACATGAAAATCTTTTAAATAACAAATAAGGATAGAACTTTGACATATAGATTACCTTCCTCAATCAGTTTTGGGAATGTTTTGGATATTTTATATACAAATTAACCTTTTCACCATTTTTACCAGTACATCAGAGACATTACAACAAATGAAAACAGATATTTGATTGAGTTTATTTTCCTACTTGTTTTCAATTCAAACAAGAAAGATTTGTTGAGGGAGGAATGAAAATAATGGTAAAATCAGAATTTCTGATTTTTTCTGGATTTAAATTTTTCTTGCTGCATGGTCTCTGTCCTGTGAACACAGATAACTGAAAGCTAGCTGTAACAGACACATTAGGATTTTCTTAAGGCACCTAGAACAAGGTTAAATATTACCTTCTAGCTGAAAAGAATACATGGCAGATAACCACAGAAGAGGGCCTTGA
This sequence comes from Glossophaga mutica, assembly GCA_039655065.1. Lineage (NCBI taxonomy): Eukaryota > Metazoa > Chordata > Mammalia > Chiroptera > Phyllostomidae > Glossophaga > Glossophaga mutica. Next base: position 28,870,370 of record CM077304.1, on the reverse strand, counting down.
AGGGATGGACTGACTTGGAATAAATACAGCACTTTAAAAGGAATTTAAAGAATATGTAAAAGAATCCATAGAAAGCAATCTTATATTACACGGATTTAGCACATCATTATTTAATTTCCTATTCAGAGGTATTAAATAAGGTGATATAACCTGAAATGTTTCTTTCATTCTTTTTGATGTTTTAAGAGAAAATTCAGTTCTCTTATATGAAAGTAATTTTTAAGGGCCCCCCATATAATTAAATCTCATCATTTTATGTTGGGGACATTAAAGTATTTAGAATGCATTGAAACATATTCCAGATCAATAAGAATGAGATAAAAACTGCCAATCTACTTGACATGAACACATATGTACTTTGAGACTTTACTACATTATAATATTGTGTAAGTAATACTCAAGTACAGCTTCCCACATCAGACTGCCACTTTCCAGCTGCATCATCCTGAACAAGTCACTTAATGTCAGTGACTCAGTTTTCTGTTCTATAAAGTGGGAACATTTGTAGAACCTACTTCACAGGGTTCTAGTGAGGTTTAAATGATGTACTATGTGTAAAATATTCAGAAGAATGCCTGGCACATAATAAATATTCAAAAAGTGTTAGCTATTTCTCCTACCCAACAGCATTTCATTCAAAAGTGAATGAAAAAGTAAAAAAAAAAAAAAAAAAAAGTCAGCATTTGTTGTTGTCAGCATTACATCCTGGTAAGATGCAAGAAAATTCTATTTAGTTACAAATTACTGCTACCAAGATTGAATTAGATCTGAGGAATTTAAAATACAGTCAGCATCAAATATTTGTGTTTGCTTTTTTAACAAGCAAATTAAAACACTGGCGAGTGCCTTTTAATTTAATTTTTAATTCTTATCCCTTTGGAGACTACACATAAAATATTCATTTATCTTCAATTTCAGTTTGGTAATATATGCTTGGCAATTAAGAACTTGATGTACTAAGAGATAAATGTATTTAGGTTAAATGTTAGTGCTTTGTATAAAGCCTATTTTGTAGGAATTGTATTATACTTCTTACTCTTTAGAAAGAGATGGAGCAAACTCCTAATTTCTAGAGCTTTGGAAATGCCAGAGCTTTGGAAATGTCTCTACCCTCCTCAGTAAAATTGCTGACATTAAGAACTCCACCTTAATTTTACTGTTCAAACACAAAATGCTAACCACTTAAAGGCTCACAGCTGACTCTTTATCCATTGCATTGATAGCACTGATTTGGTCAGGATAATTCTAAGGCTCCTTAAGAGGGGACTTTATTGTTGAAGGAAAGTGATAATTAGGAACCAATAATGAATTTAGCATTTTCCAGTACTGATGTGTACTGAGGATTGGCCCAAGTTTTCTACGTTTCTGTTTATCTCATTGAGCCAATTCTTAAAAAAATATGAAAAATCCCAACCTCCTTATATAAAGATAGATTGCTTTTATGTCTATACAAGTAAAAACATGATTATTTAAAACAGCAGAATGGCATAAAACTAACATCTAGAGCAATGCTTTGTGCTAGCTTTATAAAATTGGTGTTACCTATAATTTAACAACCAACTTGTTTTCTTTGTTATTCATTTCCTTTCATTGTAATTCTATTCATTATTGTTTGTTAATTATTTTAAATAATTAAATTATAGTATAATTGAATTACCAAAAACCTATCATTGGAAATTGGTAGCAGAGTAAAAGCTGAGAGACATGATTTTATTTCAAGCATTTGTATATTCTGAGAATCAAATGGCTCGTATTCGAATGGTGGCTCTTTGAAACAATTTCAATGGTTCAAGAATCTCAATGAAAGTGAACATTTCTTGGGTATAATTCTGCACAAATTATCTGAAGCATCAATTTCTTTGTCTTTAGTTAAAATGGTGTCAACTCATTGGGATCTTATCGGTTATCTTACACTAGCCAGAAACAGTGATTGAAAGCTTCGTTTTCTTGACTGAGTTTAAATAAGAACAATGTTTATGAGGCAGTAGTATGACTTGTTTTGTAGGAAAACCCATAGTACAGGGATTGAGTTTGAGAAGAAGGCAGTGGGAGGTTAGAGACAAAGAACTATTTGTTTGGTGGTAGAAAGCTCGAGAAGCCAGAAAAGGAGTTCTAAGACTCCTTTTACCTTTATAAGTCATTATAACCTGCTGTTAGAATTTTAACGTCATAATTGTCTGTCCTAATGCAATCAAGATTACTTCTATTAAAGATGGTTATACTTCAAGTTAAACATATAAATAGATTAAACTTGCCTCCCCCAGTTCTTTATGAAGGTATAACCTAAAGGTGTTGTGAATATAAATTAATGATATTAATGTTCATGTGTACCTCATGTAATTGAAGATGTATGTATATTCATATGCATATTTAATCTTCTGGAGGTTTGGCTAGGATAGTTGTCATATAACTAATTTTGTATGCACAGGTGCATTGCCCTGAATCGATATACAATGATATCTGTCATGTTTCTATAAAGCTTCCCCATTTGAAATTTCCATTGTACTTGTACACCCACATTTATTTAATTGATTTGATTAATATTCATGCTTATGTAATATAAATTATTATTTATTATTTGCCATATCTGGTATTCTAAGTGTTCTAAGGAAGTAAGCTTTGATAAGCAATTAAGGTTATTAAAGTAACAGAAAATGAGTATAATCTAAATGGCCAATGACATTTAAAAAAACTATTGAGTGGACTATTTCCCATCTATTTTAAGAGTGCTAATTTTTAAATGGACAAATTCTTGTTATAATGTCAAGGGGGAAAAAAATGCCAGGATGCCAGATTTTATGTGTAATAGGAACATGACTATATAAAAGAAGACCCCAAAATGTTGTGACTCAAGGAAAAAATATACAAAGTCACTAAAATATTAATAGTGGTTATCTCTGGATATCAGAATCATGATGAAATTTTCTTGTTTCTATTTTTCTGTGGTGAGCATATATTGCTTCTGTAAAAGATTATATATTCTTTGTTTTTATTTTAAAATCCACTTATTTTAAGAGATAACTGAAATAATACAATATTTAGTAGGTACATAATGCTAACCAGGTACCAGGCATTATTGTATATGTTTAATTTTTAACAACTCAATGAACTAATTCATTCTTATTTTATAGCCAAGGAAACACAGAAACAAAAAGGGTAAATAACTTTCCCAAATTTATACATTAGTAGGTTGTGAAATAGGAATGAAAATAGGCAATACGACATTTGTCTGTGCTATACTACTACTACATACACACAAGATCTACAAAACTCTGATGGAAGAAATCAAAGACCCAAATAAATGGAGAGATAGTCACAGTTCATAGATAGGAAGACTCTACATTGTCAAAAGGTCAGTTCTTGTTCAACACAATTCCAATCAAAGTTCCAGTCAGTTATTTTGTGGCTAACAACAAATTGGTTCTCTAGTTTGTATGGAGAGAGAGAAAGAGACCAAAAATGGACAATAGTAAATCAATGAAAAAGAACAAAGTCAGACAACTGACACTATCTACCTTAAGACTTACTATAAAGCTATAATAATCAAATCAGTGTGGCAAGGCAAATAAATAAACAAATAAATAAATAAATAAATGACAAGTAGATGAATGGAACAGAATAGAGAGCCCAGAAACATATCTATATAAACATAGTCAATGGATCTTTGACAAGGGAGCTAAAGCAATACAATGGAGGGGAAAAGAGAATCTTTTCAACAGACCGAACAACTGGACACTCACATGGAAAACAAAGAAAAATATCTAAGCAAAGACCTTACACCTTTTACAAAATCTAACCCAAAATGGATCATCGATCTCCATCATGAGAGGTCAAACTATAAAATTTCTAAAAGATAACATAGGAAAACAAATCTAGATTACTTTGTTTGCATTTGGTGATGACTTTTTAGATACAAAACCAAAAGTACAATCTATGAGAGAAAAAATTGATGAGCTGGACTTCATTAAAATTAAAAAACATCTGCTATACAAAAAAAATAACACCATCAAGGAAATGAGAATATAAGCCAAAAGACATAAATGATTAAAAAAGAAGTCCAAAATATATAAGAATGCTTACAACTCAATGTTAAGAAAACAAATGATGAAAAATGGGCCCGAATAGACGCCTCACCAAAGACAATATAGAGATAGCAACTAGGCGTATGAAAAGATGCACAATACCATTAGTCGTTAGTGAGATGCAAATTAAAATGAGATGCCACTAGACATTCTTAAATAGTGAAAATCTGACTACTGACATCAAATGCTGATGAGGATCTGAAGCAACATGAACACTCATTCATTGCTGGTGGGAATACAAAATAGTACAGCCACTGTGGAAAACAGTTTGGCAGTTTTGTACAAAATTAAACATACCGTTACCATATGATCGAGCAATCACCCTCCTGAGTATTAACCCAAATGGGTTAAAAGCGTTCATCTACCCAAAAACCTTCACATGGATATTTACATCAGCTTTATTTATGATTACCAAAACTTGGAAGCAACAAAGATATCTTTCAGTGGGTGAATAGTTATCCAGATATCCAGAAAACGGAACGTTATTCTGTGCTAAAAGTATATAAACTCCAAGCCCTGAAAAGGCATAGAAGGACCTTAAGTGCGTGTTAGTAAGTGAAAGAAGACAACCTGAAAATGTTGTATGATTCCAACACTACTACAGTCTGAAAAGGCAAAACTATACAGACAGGAAAAAGATCAATGGTTGCCAGGGGGAGGGGGAGGAAGGATTGGTAGGTGAAAATTGATTAGGCAGTGAAACTAGTCTATATAATACTGTGATGGTGAATACACATTATTACACATTTTTCAAAACCCATAGAACTACAATACCAAAAATGCTCCCTAATATAATCTATGAACTTTAGGTCATAATGACCTGTACATGTAGGTTTATGGATGGTAACAACTGTACCAATCTGAGGCGGGAATCGATAGTGAGGGAGCCTTGCATGTTTGAGGGCAGAAGGGTATGGAAACTCTACGGATGGCACTTTTTGCTCAATTCTGCTGTTAACCTAAAACTGCACTGAATGAAATAAAGTCTATATTTTTAAAAATGTGAAACAAAGTATTCTAAGACATTAATGTTTACCTTATTTGAGTCCCACAACAATTACATTAGTGGGAATTATTCCATTACCAAATTTCAGATGAAATCATTAAGACGTCACAGGCGGTAGTTGTTGCTTTTGCTGTTTTTTAACCCAAAATCATTAAACTCCAGAATGCCTGTTTATAACAATCACAAATTCAAAATGTTTTGAAAAATTCCCCATAAGTCTAAACAGATTCTTCTGTATATTATCAATGAAAGCAAAATATTCTCTTAAGACAGCGTTGTTCTCTTTTTAACAGTGCAATGCAAATTGGGAGAAAACCAAACTACTGGCTTCACCAGTACTAAAACCAGGTGATAAAGCTGGATAATTTATTACAGATAAAAATCAAAATCAAAATCAATAATAATGTGTTAAAGTGGAGTCACCAAGAGTCAAATTTGGCCTCTGGCTATTTTATTTGTAGCTACCCTAACACTGACAGCATAGTTCAATATAATTCCATGTACTAGGTCACTTGAAAACAATGCCCAAATTCTGATGTGGCATCAATGTAATAAAAATTGGTTGTGACTCACCTTCTTAAATGGCACATTGTCTTCAATCCCTTAGTCCCCACCATTCCCTACTGTCTCCCTATAACTGAGGAGGCCAAGTGGCAACTACCCCAAATGACAGTATTCGAACGATTATTTTTATGGTAGAACTGAAGATTTTTTTTTCTTTTATCCATATGGCAAATATTAGGTAAGGCAAGAAGTCTTGTGTTTCATGAAAAATGAGGATGTACATCTATTTATGGAAACATTAAATATTCTATGTGTTTAATATGCCCATATATCTATGTGAAAGAATACCAGTTGATTCACTAATAGAGATTTTAGAATAATTCTGACAAATATATAAGAAAATGTATAATAAAGTCTAATTAACTGAAAAACACTGATATTTAAATAGGGCTCATGTGAAAATACAAGCAATAGACATGGTGCTGCAATAAAATGCAAATGTGTATTAACTGAAAAAATAAACTTTCTCTGGCATCAAAGCCTTTTTCAGTTGATAAGTTCATAAAGAAGTGCCTATAGAAGATAATAGAAATTATGAGTCTCAAAAAGGAGCAAGCATATTAAACATAAAGAGAGAATCTTAAAAGCCTCAAGAGGAAAGGAAAGAGTTACCTACAAAAGAGTTCCCATAAGACTCTGAGATGATTTCTCAAAAGAGACCTTACAGGTAAGAAGGGGCTGGGAAGACATATTCAAAAGTCATGGAAGGCAAGGACCTACATCCAAGATTACTCTATCCAGCAAAGCTATCATTTAGAATAGAAGGGCAGATAAAGTGCTTCCCAGATAAGGTCAAGTTAAAGGAGTTCATCATCACCCAACCCTTATTATATGAAATGTTAAAAGGACTTATCTAAGACATAGAAGATCAAAAACTATGAACAGCAAAATGACAACAAACTCACAACTATCAACAATTGAAACTAAAAAACAAAAATAAGCAAAGAACTAGAACAGGAACAGAATGGCAGAAATGGAGATCACATGGAGGGTTACCAGTGGGGAGGGTAAGGGGGAGAATGAGGGGAAAAGGTACAGGGAATAAGAAACAGACTAGGTAGGCACAAAATTGACAGGGGGAGATTAAGAATAGTATAGGATATGGAGAAGCCAAAGACCTTATATATACGACCCATGGACAAAAACAGTGGAGGGAAAGGGGATGTTGGAGGGTGAGAGGGATGGTGCAGGAAGGAGGGGGAGAAAGGGGAGAAAAAAATGGGACAAGAGTAATAGCATAATCAATAAAATATGCTTTAAAAAAGAAACAAGTATTTGCAAATGGAAATCTAGCTAGAAACACAGTTCACAGTGTGGAACATAGACTTGAGAACTTACAGGACAAAGATATGAAAATGTTTACTTATTTCCAAGGACTTTATTAGAGCCAATAAAAGCCTAAACACAAAAATAATACCTATTTGGCTGTGTTGTTCGTGCTGTCAACTAGAATTTTGATCTGACCAAAGTACTTTGGTGCATGGTGCAACGACAAGCACAAATTTTGAAAATTATGTATTTTGTGAGAAAAATCCTCAAGAGGTGAATGCAGTCATTTAATCGGTGAATGTGAGTAAGAGTATTGGTTTTGCAGTGATATGAAACTTAAATATAAAGCAGCAATAATTTACTAGGACAGAAATTTTACATGTGTTCATTGTATCATTTGAGATCTCTTTGAGCTAAAAATGTTAACAATGAAATACACCATGAACATAGTAACAAAGAATTTCCCCCAGATTTGCTCCCATGGCTTTGAACCACTCATGTTTTGGTGCTTTGCTTGATACAGTGGAGGCCTAGTTCTTAGTCAGCTGTACTACATACAGGTTGGTAGCTTGATATGGCATGGTGCTGAAGATATAAATCCATACACACACACATACATGCACACACACAGAACTGGAAAAAAAAAAAAAAAACAACTCAATCTCAACATTCAGGGAAGTTTCCACCTTTGCACCGGTAAAACCCAATTAAAACTTGACTTTTTGTGGTTGATATTTTAAGCATCAAAATTGTTTAAATTTCTTTGCAGTATTTTTCTCTGATTACACAAATTTATCATTTGAGGAACTCATTCTTAGAGAAATTTTAACTTTGGGGAAGGAAAATGGCACTGAACATTTGGCTTATTTTCCTATGCTAAGGCCATTCTACAAAGACAAAAAGGATGCCTGAAATACATTTCCTAAATTCTGTATTTAATGACCAGATTCTTAAAGAGAGAGAGAAAAAACATGAATGAAAATTGCAAGTGGTTTACTGCTGATCTAGCATGTAAGACAGTTTTTAAAATCCAAAAACAGTGACACTGACACCAGAGGGCTACAAAATATAGAAGCTCTTGTGCGCAGATTCAATACATGTTTGGAAGTAGCTATATTTGAGAACATCTGTTTTCCATAGTGTACTGAAGAAAACTAAGCATCATTTGAAATTAAAAGATGCCTACAACGGAATACACAAAAGCAAATGTTGACACTAGAACTGAAAAAGAATGAAACACTTTTTTGGATCCAAACCAAAAGAGTAATGAATTATAAAAGGAAATTTTAATCACAAAATTATGTAAGAGTTAATATATTTGCTTCCATTTAGCTAAAAGTAAAATGAAGTATCAAACATATCTGTACAATTTATACAATTAAAATAAATTTGGATTATATTTTTATTGTTATTTTGTATCCATCCATCTAATTTCACTAATTTATATTGACTGGCTGGACAAATTCTAAACAAATAAGAAGTTTCAAATGAGGGGACTTATTATAACTGAAAGAAACATAACAGTTTACTAATTTAACTGCTTACAAAGGGACACCCAAATTTACCAACGATTTACCATAATTTTAATATCTTTATTTCATAATGATACCTCTGAAATCATAGAATAATGTGCATTTCTTAAAATTATAGGAAATTTTGGGAAAAGCAGATATACCAGGTTCTTTGATTTCAAACATTTGGAAATAAATTAATATATTTCAATTTACCTTTACCTATTAGTGATAATAATAATAATTAGAAGGGTGATAATGTGTCGGTAGACTTAGAGGCATGATATAAACTGCAGCACAAACAGTACTGAACACTAAACATGAAGGCAGGGCAAACCGGACTTCTATGTAGATCTCCGAAGTAGCTACTGTAATTATAACAACTATTGTGCAAAGATTTGATCCATGTTTGGAAGTGGACATTTTTTCTTCCATTATGAGAACAGGTTCAAACCCTTCTAAGGGTGGCATTATCTTCTCATATTAAAAAAATGAATTTGATCTTTGATTCCAGTTGGCTTCAAAATTCACAAGTTTCTTCTTCTTTTTTTACATTGACAATGACCATTAAAGTCCCCATTAAATTATAATGCCAATATTCTTTCTTGTCTGGAGAGATTGTCATCTTTCTTTTTATATATAAACATTACCTCAATTATCAAGGTTATGATGAATTACATTGTAAAGGGTAACACTATCCATGTATGCTGAAGATAAAGTAAATTAAATGAACAGATAGATTAGATATAAAGAAGGATATTAAGAGATTATGGAATTAGTTCCCCCAAAATCTTTAAAAACAGTCCAGATACCCATCTGCCTACAATAGTTTAGGTAAGGTTTGCCTGAAGCCAGCAGGGTGAAGCAGAAAGATAACCTCTAGAGGTTTCCTTCATCTATATTTTTTATAAGATTTGACTCTATTGCCCTCTAACTGTACTGGCATCTTCTCAATTTTCTGACAAAGATTCTGGGAAGCACAGTTCCTTAATGTTAACATACTGTCACTCTAATTTTTTAGTTATATTTTTCAATGTAAAAGAAAAGTAGCCAAAAGGGAAATATTACCAAACTTCAGATTTTGTGTAAAAAGAAAAAAAATTAAATATGGTCGAGCCTGGTAAACATTATTAAAAGTCATGATTGCAAAATTTTTTAAGAATGTAAACTCCACTGGATCCTTCATAACTGTAGCCTCATGGTCAAATAATATGATCCTGAATTTTAAAATTTTCACATTATAAATTAAAAAGCATTTCCCCCAATAAACTGGTATATATTCCCTTAATGCTAAAATGAAGTTAAATATCTTGCCAATACATTTTTAGGTATTCTTAAAGAATAATAAATTTAAAGCGACCCAGAAGGCCACTCAGGTTGGGCGCCTCCAAAAGTCTGAGGTGGAAAGGGGGTTGCTGTACCCAGAAACGAGCAAGGGAATGGCGCCCTCTGGAGGAGGACAGTGCCCGACTCCACCAAACACTGAGGCTGCTCTGGAAACAGTTTGCTCATGTACTTCTTCCATGATTGTTTTCATGTTGATTATTATACAGAATCAGAGGAACTTGGTTATCTAATGTGAGAAGTTGATCAATAGTTCAATTTTTTAACTCTCAGATAGTTTTTTACATTAAAACATCAAAAATAGATATTATTTGAAAGATAACCCACTGAATGAAAGAACATATTCACCAATACATCTGATAAGACCTTATCCATAATTTATAAGGAACTTATAAAACTCAACACCAAAAAAACCAAACAATCATTTAAAAAATGGCAAAAGACAAGTACAGGCACTTCTACAAAGAAAATGTACAGATGGTAATAGACATATGAAAGGATGTTCAACATTACTTATCATCAGAGAAATATAAATTAAAACCACAATGAAATATCACCTCACACCTGTGAGAATGGCTTTCATCAATAAATCAACAAATGACAAGTATTGGAAAAGATGGGGAGAAAGGGGAATCTTGATGCACTGTTGGTGATGACGCAGATTGGTGCAGCCACTGTGAAAAGCAATATGGAGTTACATCAGAAAATTTAAAATGAAACTGCCTTGTGACTCAGTGCTCTCACTTCTGGGAATATATCCAAAGAATCCCAAAACACTGATTCAAAAAAATATATGCACCCCAAGTTCATTGCAGTGTTATTCACAATCATCAAGACTAGGAAGCAGCCCAAGTGCCCATCTGTAGATGAGTGGATAGAAAAGCTGTGCTATATTTACACAATGGAATGGTACTCAGCCACAAAAAAGAAATGAATCTTATGTTTTGCGACAGCATAGACTGACCTAGAGAGTGTTATGCTAAGTAAAATAAGCCAGTCGAGGAAAGACAAATACCATATGATTTCTCTTACAGTGAAATCTAATGAACAAAATAAACTGACAAAATAGAAAGAGATGCATAGATACAGAGAACAGACTGACAGCTGTCAGAAGGGAAGGTGGTTGGAGGATGGGTGAAAAAGGTGAATGGATCAAGGGAAGGAAAAAGAAAACTCATAGACACAGTAAACACTATAGTGGTTACCAGAGCTTCAGAAAGGGAGTAGAGGGAGATAAAAGAGGGTAAAGAGTGGGTAAATGGTGATGGAAGGATACTCGACTAGTGGTGGTGAATACACAATACAATATATAGGTGATGTATTGTAGAATTGCATAGCTGAAACCTATACCATTTCATTAACCAATATCACCCAGTAAATTCAATAAAATTAAATATTTAATACAAAACAAGACATTTAATTACTGGAGAAATATTTTCTATCACTAAATTAAAGCTGGCATTTATTAAGTGAATAGCAATGCACTAAGTTTTAGACTGAATTTTGAGGAGCTTGAAACTGTGTATTTGATTGGACTATATTTTCACCTGTTAGGTCCTTTAATCAAGAGGTTGTCAAAAATCTTTCCAAAGTTAATTCTACCTTTTAAATGCCCCATTTTAGTGAACTGTTGTGCACTTTCACTGAGCTCCTGCATTGACATTGTAAAGTGATCACTCTTTGCCAGTTTTATGTAGATATATTAATATACAAGGGGATGCACACCTTTGAAGTTTACAGTTCAATATTTTATCTTCTGTATATTCAATGTAATGGCCACTGAAAACGAACCATATTTCTTAGCACTCCTCAAAGTTCCAAGTTAAGCCCAATTGCCATACCAGGGAACCACTAATCTAATTTCTATCACCGTATCCTAGTTTTGCCTGTTTTGGAACATCATATAAATGGAATCTCATACCATGTACTCATTTTCTCTAGCTTCTTTCACTGAACATGATTTTGAGATTCAGAAAAAATAGATATTTTTACCATGTTAGTCATTCATTTATAGAAAGTTCTATTCTAAATTCTTTATGGCACTAATATTTTTAGATAGCTTATATCACTAAAATCATATTTTACAAGTACTTTGATAGTTTTATTAGCTTTACAGAAAGGAAGAGAAACCTATGTAAGAACAACTGATATAATGAATTTCTGCCTAAAATAATAATGAGTATCAGACATTTTTTCCAAGGTCTGCAGTGATGTGTTAGTTATTTAGGATATAATGGCAATTGATGTTTAACGTAGGTTTTTTACAGACAAATTTGTTGATTCTGTGAAAAAGTGATCAGTAGAGATTGCAATAGGGCCTAAGTCAACTACTTGTAGTTATTACAAAGAATGTGGTTAACATAGTGAGTTTCTCTTAGCAAAAGCAATAGAATTTCATGACACCAGCTGGGGAACTACTGGTTAGAATTCAACATACTCACCTAGCAAAACCTCTGCTAAGCGCATGTGACTTATGGTGGTAAATGATTTAAATATGTGTGGGTAAATTTCGTCAGTGGGGAGGTATGAGAGAAGAAGTATGTCCAGAGAAAAAATATCTGATTGTCTTTTCATAAATCACCTGCCCAGTTCACTTAACTTGAAAAAAAAATTACTCTAAGTTTGTGACGGACACCTAGGAGAATTGTGGCTAGGGAAAAATAAATAGGAACCACAACCTCAAGAAGGCATGGTGTCACCTTTAAAATCTGTTACCATTTTCACAAATGCTTTTCAATCATCAGAAGAAAATGTTTGCATTACATAAAAGAAACATGCAGTTATAACACAATCTATACATTGTCATTTTATAACTATAGGTACCTAAAGGATGGATTGTATGCTTTTAACTAAATAATTTGTTGTATTTATTTAAAGGAAAACAGAGTATTTAAGTTCATATAAATGCCCCTAACTAGAGTTCATTGATCAAGTAACCTATTGTAAATATATAGATATCTCTTTAACTGAAATATTTGTATATTTTTATTCTAATATAAAGAAGATAAATTCCATTTTACTATAAGTGACACTATTTAATTTTAATAAAGACAAAAGGAAGAGATGCCTACAGTAGTTTATATGCAGCTACAGAAAAAGCTTATGTGGCTAGAGCAGTTCATTGCCTCATTTCTCTTTTAATTATACTGTAATTGTTTAATGAGAGAAACATTTGTCACACGTATGATCTGATCCAAGGGGAAAAAAGTGATCTTTATCTGTGTTATGTTTTTTTCATAAGATATCAAATATATCTATATGACTCATTGCAGCTACTTTACTGTTTTCACACAATGCATACATCACTTTCTGCAAAGAAATCAATAAATTAACAATATTTCTGGCCACTACTCAGAAGGAAAAAACTCAAGCATACTGTAACTGTATAAATCACAAGTCTAGTTTAACATGAATTAAATGCATAAAATCCATCAGTGTCTCTGGAATTTTGCCCAAAACATTTGAAAACCACAAATAAATGTGACGTTAGTTTGGTTTGTGAAAGATTCACTTTTCCTTCGTGTTTCAGAAAGATAATAAGACTTGAGTCGAGTAATAAAAATAGTTTAAATTTAAGACTCACAATAAGTCTGTTTAGTAAAGTTTGAAACTGGCAGGAGACTTAGCCATTTTTGTATTTTCCATTTCTTGTTGTTAAAGCTTTCATTGTAGTGCCTGTAAAATGTGTGTATGAGCCCAGAAACATGCAGTTTATAGTATTTGTTTCAAAAGTGTCTGCGTTTGAAAGCAATGTTTGGCACAAGAAATCAGCAAAGACAGAGGAAAAATGTCTTAAAATCACTGGAGGAGCAACAACAAAAAATGGAGAGAGACATACTTCTCCAGTCTGACCCTTGGTGATGCTTTTCTGGTTATTGACTGTATAAATTCCAATCCTCCTAATGCAACTGAAGGGGGAAACATGATTAGCATACCATTCAAAGTTCACAGCTTTCGATTCAGCTGATGTAAGTTCACTCTGTATAAAATGACTGTTAATATTTTGTTCCTTAACATAAGCACTGAATTTTGTAGGATTAAAATTTTTATTTACTCTCTCTTCCTTAATTTAGGTTTCTATTTGTTATGATTGTTATTCCTAACCCATCTTGGCAATAATATCTTTCTGTCCATAAGAGCAGGAGAAGTTTTAAAGCAAAAGGTCGCATTGGCCATAGCACATAATTAGACTTCACAAGCAATGTGAAGGGAAATTGTTGTGGCCAATTCACCCTCTTGGTTCCACAGATATAAATCCACATTTCACAAGAAAAGAAAGTTAGGGAGAAATAAACAGTCAGACATAATTGGAATGACTTGTTTTTAGAATTTACTTAATAGAATTATTAGATAGCTGCCAGCTATCAGAACAAAGAATCCCTGGTGTACAAGATTCGGACAAGGAAAACATTTTCACCTTGCTAGCATAAAGAGACTCTAATGTAAAGAGGCAAGACAAGCGAGCTTCTCAATTGAAAAAAAAAAAAAAATCCATGCAGAGCTGGGACAGAATCATACACAAGTTGGTGGTACTCACTTATTTTCCTAGTGTTGTCTCATCTTCGATGGCTACAAGTAGTTGATGTTATTTGCAGAAGAGCTCTGGGTACAAACAAATTACACTATTTTTGGAAGAATTTTTCTCTATTCAGGAGTAATTGTTCAATACTGATTTAAAGAAAAAGAGTGTCTTTTATTGAGTGAATTGCCAATACCTTTCAGTACTTTGCTTAAGATGATGATGATCTTAAAGAAAGTGCTATCATACTCTAGACGTTTTAAATATCTTACCTCTTTAATATCTTTTAGTTCTTAAAGAGTCTATTCTGTCTTTGATACATATGCTTGGTGCTCATCAGGGCTAATGAGAATTAACAACAAAATGGGCCCTTAATCATTTATCTCACAGTACAGAAAGGCATGATTTGAGGCCTTGATTAGGGCTGTAACTGAACAAGATAATGTAAAGATTTGATTCTCTTCAAATATCTCCACTCCAATAATTCAACCAGAAATTTATTATAAAATTTTTCTCCTAGATATTTTACCATTGTCACCATTATTTAAGTATATGACCAAAATTTTATAAAAAACATCAAAGGTATTTAAACACTAGTTATTTTAAAAAAGCAAAGACACGTATTCACCGTACTTGCAACACTAATTTTGAATTTACTTGGTGTACATTAGTTACAATACAAGTACTTACCATGTTTGAAAGTGAAAAGTTACCTACTTGCCCATGAAACATTGTGTGAAAAGTATTTTCACAGAGTTTGAAGTTTTTAAGAGAGAACATACTTTTAGAAAACCTTACCATTTGTGTGACACACATTTATAAATTCAAGCTGAGAAAAATACTAATCTATATAAATACACTGTAGGCAATACAGAATGTGTATTCCTTGGAGCAAAGCAAAGTCAGATCTGGGAATTTCCATGGATTTCTGTCATTCTGATGCCGATTAGCTGAGCACACCTAGTTTCCATGTGGCTTTTTTCTGTCTTTATCTGTTGTGCTTTTCTCTACCCAAAGGATACAGTCTACTTCCCCAAAGACATCTCTGCTCCTATGAAACTACTTCATTTTACAAACCCAAGCCAGAAGTTTTTACTATTGCCGGAAGTGTTTTTACTTCCAGTCTTTAGTTTCAATGCTTCTCATGGCAAACACTATACCACCATTACATTGTGATTTAAAAGAATGGGTCCAGCCACATCATATATGTGGCTACAGTCAGGCATAATCTTTCTCCGTTTCACCCATGAAATCAAGTTGATCAAGTCCTTTGGCATCACGTCTTTTTGGCATCAAATGTCTTTCAAATTTGCCTACTTTCTTCTCACTAAACTACCCTGGCTCAGGCCACAGTTATCTTTTACCTGGATGAATACCTGATCTCTTCACACAGAAGCCTAGAGATAGCTTTCTGATATGCATGCTTCATTGCATTAAGCATGACCCTGCGCACCTCACTTCAAATACTTAAAATCCATCAATGACTCTCCATTGACCACAGGGTATTGTCTGAATTCCTTTCTTGGGCTTATTTTGTAATTAGAGACCCTCTTGTTTTTCTAGTTTCTTTTCTACTACCTCAACTTCCACATGTTTCTATACTTTCTCTTAATGTACATTTAATTCATAAACTGTATACTCATAATTTTGTGTGTTTAAAATTTTGCATAAGTAGTAGCATATTATTCCTATTTTTAACTTACTTTTTTTTAGATTTACTTCTTAATTCATATAGATCTAGTTCTTTACTGTCTAGAAATCTATTGTTTAAATGAAACAATAAATTTATCCATTCTTCTACTTTAATACGATTGTGTCTCTAAACACTGGCATAAAGTTGCTACTCAAAAATGTTAATATTTATACTTTGGAAAAAATATAGTATCCATGAAAAGATATAAAAGAATGTTGCATGGCTGGATATAATTGGAAACTTACCCTTTCACCTCCTCCATTCCAACCCAACCAGAGGGAAAAAGGCCAAAGACAGAAGTTCTGGGAACTCTCATTAATCTGGGAAGTCTCTCTGTTTGGAAGAGAATATTGAGGAGCTGAGAGATAAAAGAAATGAGAAAAATGTCTGGAGAGTACAGGCACCTGTTTATTAGCTCCAGAAGTCTGTTAGTAGCAGCACGAACAATTGCCTGAACTCATGATTTTTGTTAGCAAAGCAAAGCATAAAGGTATAATCAGAAAATCCCAATTACAGAAGGGTAAAGAAGAACGTAAGTGACAAGGTGATTTGAGAGAGCAGAAGACCAAGTGAAGAGGTGGCAGATTCTGTTTCTCTCCTTACCCTCTACATGCCAAAAGATTAATAAAACTGTCTCTCTCAGTACCCTAACCTTTCTGGCATCATTTTTCCTGAAGCCAGGGCTGGATTGGCAAGAGCTGCTAAGCATAGATAGAGAAGATGAACCACTTTAAATGGAAGCAAAGGATTTGGGGTTCCACACTGAGTCAAATTAATTATTTTAAAACTCTCCTAAGTGACATAAATGTATCTCAGAAGAATTTTTTTTTTTAATCTCAGACTTAAGAAAGAAAGAATTGAGTTCTCCAAACAAACTGCATAGTTTCAGGGGATGACCATTCATCCTGCCATGCCAGTAGAAATTAGAAGAATAGGTTAAGAATCAAAGTTAAGTCACCAAACTATATGTCTAAAAGATTAAGAGGTCTCACATGAAGTGAGAAGGAAGTCAAATTTGGTTTAGAAGAAAGATTGTCAAATATGCAAACCATAAGAGCCAAAAGGAAGAAAAAAAGAGGAGGAAGGGAAGGAGAGGGAGGAAAGGAAGAGGTAAAACAGGAAGAAAAAAATGAAAACAATATATCTAAAAAAATGAAGAGAGTCTCCATGAGTCCTTCCTTCTTTATTTTTACCTAATCAGAACACAAACTAGATGCATTAATACACTAAATAATTTTTTAAAGTAGAATAAAATAAGAGGGTGTTTATAGAGTTAAGGACACAAATTGAAGAACACCATTTCATACTTAAATTTAAAAGAATAAAAGTAAAGCTATTTAACATTTTTACTCATGGCCTGGAGATGAAGGGAGTTTATTTGGATTTCTTTTGACTTCTCTTTTACTTTTTAATAAGCATATAAAACTAGTACCATTAAAACGCAATAAGTAGAATGTTTAATAAATTGGATTGATGAAGCCAAAATCCAAAGTGAGACTTTTGAGCACAAACTTGATATAATCACAGTAAATCCATAAAGGAAAATACCAAAATGATTTTAAAATTTGCTAATAAATAATGGATTACAGATATAATCCAATCTGAATGTTACCAGTTTTCTTGAAGTAAGCAACACAACAAATGGGATAGAAAAACATTTTCAGTGACATGATACAAGAAACATTTCTGAAATTAAAGAACTAAATCTGTACTTTATAAAGAGATATTACAATCTTGAAACAGTAAGAGGGAATGATTTCGTAAATAGTGTAAAAGTACAATATATGAGGTCAGTGCAGAGAAGGAAAAGTTCAAATCCCATCAATGGAATTGAATCTCTGCCATAGCTCATGGCAGAGATATCATTTGAGATATGCTTTGAGAGCTACATTTTTTGGAAGGTAATGGTGAGGAAAAATGCGAACAGTTTGAGCATGGGTAAAGTGAGAAGTTACGAGGATTATTTGGGGGAATTTGATGAATGGAAGGCTGACAGATAAATGTGAAATGGAAGTAGGGTTTAAGAGTAGAAATAATGAAGAAAATGTAACCAATATGTAAAACCTGACTCTTGTTCTGTAAGCAATAAAAAACTGTTTAAAATTTTTGAGTTAAACTTCTACTTGTTACTTTTGTATTCCAATGCACAATTCCTACCCATAAACCAAGAATTTAAAGTAAAAGCTATCATGAATATTTCAGATTGAATTGGCCTTCCCTCAAAAAGTGGTAGAGCTTACTTAAAACACTGGTTTCAACCTGAGACATTTGGCCATGTCTGGAGACCTACGGTATTTGGCTGTCACACCAGGGAGGAGCATGCTATTGGCACTGAACATGTAAAGGACAGGTATGCTGCTACTCATGCTATAATGCAAAAGCCAATCTCTTTCCCCAAGGAATTACCAACCCAAATATCAATAGTGCTCGTGTTGAGAAACCTTGGCCTACATTTAAGCTAACCAGCAAAACCCAAACAAATATTTGCCATTTTTGAGCTGTTCAAGTAGTTGCAACACTCTAAATGCCTTTCTTCACCATCCACGAAACCCCTTGTCCCAACAGAAAGATCTCTCTACCTACTTTTTATTCAAAAACACTGTATCTACTTAATCTAGTCATCCTGCTTAGCCTCTATATCCAAAGAGATTGCCACATTAACTCCCTTCTATAAACCTATCATCATTTGAATCTTATTCCATTATGATTCTATACTTCTTCCCTCCAACTAATTCTCCCACAGCTGCCTTCTCAGCTCTTTCCTCCATGCTCTTGGAATTCCATTCTCTTATAAATAAATTATTCTACATCTTCCGCTTCTTCACAGAATGCTCACATACTTTCCTGTGGCGTTCTCAAAGGTCCCAAGTACCATGAGTGCTGGGAGGAGAGTAGACATTCATCTTAATTCCTATTTCTTCTTTTAAACCATAATGTCACTTTCCTAAAATTACTTTTTTAGGCTCATGACACCTGGCTCCTCAGCATCTCTCTCAACATCTCCTTTGTCTCTCATTTATGCTCCTCTTTGTCACATACCCAAATTCATTAAGGGTGCTGCACATCTTTTATCACAAATGCAGCCACAGTTGTGAGCATCCTCAGTGTTCATGTACGTGACTTTCCCAACACCCTAGTCTTACAGACCTTCTCATTCCAGGATGTCCGCATGCCATCCACACACAAAAACATATCACTTTGAACTTGCCACCTGTTTTTGTTTGGACTGAATGATTTATACATCTTGTGATAGTTGAAAAAATATATTTTGTGATCTATAAAAATAATGTTCCATTTAAATTTCAGTGTGTACATATAAAGATTTCTTAGAAAACAACCACCTATTCACTGATGTATTGACTGTAGCTGCTTTCGTATAACAATAGTGTTGGGAGTTGTGACAGAGATTATTGGCTACAAACCAAAAATGTTTACCATTTGGGTCTTTACAAAAAGAGTTTGTTGACCACTGTCTGAATAAATGAGTTTAAGAAATAAGTCCAAATAAGTCAGACAGAAAAAGGTAAGAACCATATGATTTCACTTATATGTGGGATCTACACAACAAAACGAATAGAAACAGCTCCAGGACATAGGGAACAAACTGGTGGTTACCAGGGGGAAGGGTGGGGGGGTGGAGCCTCACAGGGTATTTGGAATTTTAGTTAGCTCTAGCTACTTTAGAATCAAGAAATCAAGAACTTTTTTTTGCTACTGATCTGTCAATAATTTGCACAGTCATACTCCTTTGGAGTGTTACTTTTACTCCTAACAATAACTGGGTCTTTTAATTTATTTTCACTATATGCTACCTTAAAAATTTACCTTGCCTGGTGTCCCTAGTTCTAAATTCAGCTTTTACAACCTGGTAGGCATAGCAACTGTTATTAGCTAAGTTGATTATTGAGGTATTTATTAAACTGAATTCACAAAAAATGTATATGCTTGGATTAACTCATCTATAATTCTAGCTAATGGGCTGCTTTGCAGTCTGTGATTTGGCTTCCCTAATACAAAGATTTCACACAGTTCAATCACCCATGTTTCAAAAGACAGCAGCCTGGGAATCACCCTCCATCGATCGGCCTGGAAACAAGGTTTCTTCTAGAAGAAGTTGTTGTGTTATTATCGTCCCCAAAAATGTTTTTTCTTGGTTCACATTCATAACATTTTCTTTACAGCTGGAATCTAACTTCCTTTAGATAAAAAAATCACTTCCACTTTTACATCCGTGATTATACTTAATAGGACTTATTTAAGGATGTTCAAAATCAGTTGTGGTGTGAATGACATTTCTACTAACTAGTATAACAAAAAAATCAACAGACTTTAGGTCATTCAAAACCAAAATTGTGAAACAAAAACATTTGTATTCAAAAACAATTGTGAAAATTTATTAGTGTTTTTCTAAGTAAAATATAAATTGTGTGTGTATATTTTGCTTCCTGAATATATACAGATATAAGAATCAAACCTCCACTTTGGTTCAAAAAATAGGTTTTTATTTTAATATTTCATGTTCTGGTATATAAAATTATGAACATAGAGTGTAAGCATAGAGAAAGAACAAGAATTCTACAGATAAATTGCAAATAAAAATAAATTCAGAAAAAATAGATTACCCATTAATGACTAATTTTTCTTCTCAAGTGCACAACTAATAAGAGATTAAAAAACACCATACCTGGACTTATCACATAAGGTGTTCCAAATTTTAGAATTCTTATCTTCGGTGGTCTTAAATCTAAAGGTTCTTTAAAATAGAAGCTTTTGAAATTAGTGAATAAGTTTACAAAATGCAATTATATTTTATACTACAACTTAACAAAGAACCGTCAATTAATGCAATTTTTGTTTTTCCTTAAAAAAATTGGTGACTACCACAAATCAGAATTTGTAACAGTTAAAGTGAAGTTTCATATGTTAAAATATTGAGATAAACATTTAAATTCTATTTCTACCAACCAGAATTAGATCTGCATATCAAATTAAAAACTAACTTTAATTATATAATAGAATTTTATTATAGAATAGTACACTTGAAACTTATATAATTTAATTAACCAATCACCTCAATAAATGCCATAAAAATAAAAAAGAAAATGCTTATCACACAAAAACAAATTAATTAATCTAAATTAGCTTTTTAAAATAATTATTAGATGTTCAGCAAGAATTATAGCCCAATATTTAAATGCTTATATTTTTAAACTAATTTAGATAACTAGAATAAGAGTTGGTCTCACACGGTGTTTCAGTTTTGAAATAGAGACAGTCCATGTCTATATTGTAAATAATAAAACTGAACTTCTTTGAACAGAGCACTAAAATATGTGACAATAGTGATTATATGTCTATTCCATAATATCACTTAACTGTATCCATCTTCCTCTGACATATAAATAATACCACGTAGCATTATTCTTCCTAAATGAAACTAACTACATGAAAGTTCAACATATGGGGAAATAATAACATGCTTCCAAAAGTAAAGGAGAAGCTCCTATGATGTGACATTAAATTCTAGATCTAAAGTTGTTCTGGGAATAGCTATTTACACTGCTGGTAAATTTCATGTTAGAGGTCCTAGTCTATTGAGTACTCTTATTCCCATCTAAAAAAAATAAAATAAAATAAAACAAACACTCCCCTAAATACAAAAATCTTGCCCTGGATTTCTAATATCTCAGTGTTTAAAATCCCCACAAACTGCCTCTACCTGTAATGAAATATCTATATATGTATTCATAGTTATCTAATAATTTATACTATTCTGCTGGCTTTATTTTATTGTAAATTTTATTTTAAAATGAGTTTAAAGCCAATTTGTTTAATAAGAAGAGTTGATAATTTCCAAAGGATCTGATACAGAAGTCTGTGCAAGTGGTTCATAAAATATTATCTTATTAAATGTAACCATAGTTTAATGCTGAGTTGGGCCTAAATTATTTTAATCATTCTATTTTTCATTTGGTGTATATTTATCTTAACATTAATATAATAGCGTTCTACAAAGGAATGTTAAGTGCACCAATGGACTATCAAATCATGTCCTTATTGTATAAATCTGGATTTAGCATCGACAATCTTCTACCTTTATCCCCCACCTCCCATCTGAAACATAACTGCATATTGGAAAAGCATAATATGCCAGCACCAATGTAGTTCACCGCTATAGGAAACTTGTCTTAGTCCTTTCCACATACATGTTAATAGAAGATATATGAGAATGTTTTATTAATGTATATACAAACATTTGTGTATATTATGTACATGTATGAATATACAAATATATATATTTCCCTAGAAGCAATATGTACATCATAGAAAGCTACACACATTACATATGTATATGTTATATATTGAATCATTCCATTGAGCATTATAAGATAGCACTGCAAAAAGTTCCTCCCTTCTATATAGATTTGTCCACAAATAATTCAAAATATATAACAATTTTTGTGCTTATTACTTCCCATCAAAGAAAAAGAATCTCAGGTCATACAATAAGAAAAAATATTACAAAGTCATTTGCATGAAACAGGAATTGTGGCCCTATTGCACTTGGTCATTGTTTTGTGTAACATGATGTGTATGTGCAGTGCATCCAGACAGCAAGTTCCTCAGAGCATCTGGTAGATGGTTTTGCATGCCTACTTCCTTCCACTGAGGCAGCAAATGAAAGAAAGAGCCACTGTCCTTTCGCTCCTAATATAAATTCTTAGTCTGTGCAAGTATGCAGATGTGAT
Organism: Glossophaga mutica; assembly: GCA_039655065.1. Taxonomy (NCBI): domain Eukaryota; kingdom Metazoa; phylum Chordata; class Mammalia; order Chiroptera; family Phyllostomidae; genus Glossophaga; species Glossophaga mutica. The sequence continues at coordinate 28,847,633 of CM077304.1, read as the reverse complement.
AAATACTTTTTCTTTCAGACAGCAAAAACTTACATCTTTCCCAGTCACACAGATGGGTGGTAAAGCAGACTAAAATGTAGAATCTGCCATGTTGCTTTTGCTATTATCATTAGCGTTAAATTAACAATTGTCTGTTTTTAGTGAGCTCCAACAGTAGAAAAGTAAATAACCTAGAGACAATCAAAATTTAAAATTTACCCGAGACCCACACAAAATCTGATCGAATGAACTCCTTCTTATTGGTTATTTTGCTCACTACATTATTCAGTGTGAAACACAGGGAGTTTCTGGAAGGTTCAATGCTGTTTCATTTCTAATATATATTTAACATAGTACAATTGTCCATAAAATTTAAAACTTTCCAAATTATATGTGAGTGTTTGAACCAAAATATTTCTTACAAACTTTGTGTTTTCTAGTTACCAGGGACTGAAGGGGACTGTTAAAAATCAAGAGAGAAGGAAAAAGATGGGGGAAGGGGAAAATAAGGCAAAATCAGGGAAAGCATTGTCCATTGTGACAACCAATTCATCATGGACCTTTGTTTGGAATTCTCCTCAATAGGCCAGAACACAAGGTTTTTGTTTGCATAGACATATTTTTTCTTAGTGACAAGCAGTTTCCCTGCTAGCTATGATCCTTGCCCACGTGATTTTTTTCACAAAAACTGGTGGTTTTCTCTCATAGAGCCATAGCTTCTGGAGGACTCTTTTTCTCTTTCAAGCACATTTTCCAAGGGAAGGGGAATAATGTTTTTTCTCTGCCCTTCTAACCTTATTTTTACCACCTGGCCAGCTTCATGTCAAAATATTAATGTCTATTTTCAAAGAAAACTGAAGGTTCTCTAATAGTATATAACTTTATAAATTAAATCTACTTTCCCCAAACTCCTTAATCAGATGCTCTATATAAAGTTTTAAAGGTATGTATTATTAAAACATGGTTTTCTAAGGCACTGTACACTTTTTCTCTGGACTCTGAAATGTATACTGTTTACTGACACTTTTCACCATGTAGTTGACTCATGATTCGGGAGCCATCTGTTGGGCTAGGCAGTAAACACGGACCCAAGCAAAGTCTGGCTGAATCCCCCATCTAGGGGGATTCCACTGGGAACTGATCATCCCTTTGGTCAAAAGTATTAAAGTATCAAGGACAGAGATTGTTGGCCACTTTGGTCGGTGGGAGTAAGATGATGGGAGAGCAATCTTGAAAGACCAAACTCTGTTGTGCTGTGATTGCCTCATGGGAGAACACTCTAGCCTGCCCGGCTCCCAGGCAGTGAGACTTCCTAACTCTGGTGATGGATGAGAATCTGAGTGTAGAACAGTGCAAAGATTCTGGTCCTTGGAGTCAAATGGTTGATTCTAGTCTCCACTTTCTTCTACTTAAAAAAAATTTTTTGACATTTTCAAGGTATAATTTACAAGTAAATTGTAAGATATGTATTTACTTTTTAAAGACTTTATTTATTTATTTTTAGACAAAGGAGTAGGGAGGGAGAAACAGAGGGTCAATGTGTGGTTGCCTCTCACACACCCCCAACTGGGGCCCTGGCCCACAACCCAGGCATGTGCCCTGACTGGTAATCATATAGGCGACACTTGGTTTGCAGGCAGGGGCTCAATCCACTGACCTACACCAGCCAGGGTGTAAAATTGTAAGATATTTAAAGTATACATCATGTAAATCGACATACATATATGAGGGGGAGCCCCCCAAAATGGAATTATCTTCTGGAAGCAGGCCTCTTGTAGTGCAGCCCTCTCCCAACTAAGTGAGTGTTCTAGTAACGCGTTTGTATCAGTGTACCAGCTGGCGTTGTTGTGAGAGGCTGTATTCAGCCTCAGTGAATTTTTTGAAGAGTCTCAACATGTTTGCCCATTTCATGATAGGTGATTTATGACTGCACCTGTCCACATTGCACAGCGTAGTCAGCAGTTTTTGACCAAAAATTGGCATGACCCCTGCCCACCCTCTCTATCCATACCATCTTACCTGGAGAACTTTGTTTTTGTTTCCCCAAATGAAAAAAGTCCTCAAAGGGAAACATACGTCAATGCGGAAGAGGTGAAACAAAAAACAACAGCAGCACTAAAAGGCATCAGAATCGATGAGTTCAAAAACTGTTTTGAGCAGTGGAAAAAACGTCCTGATAGGTGTCATACTGCATCAGATGGAGAGTACTTTGAAGGTGACTGAAGTTTAACTATGTGAGAATAAATACACAATTTTTATAAATAAATACCAGTTTTGTCCCCCCATACACTGGGCTTCGCTTTTTAACAGTAGGTATTGCCTTTGACAATGTAAACTCTCTGAGCTCTAATATTTTTATTCACAAAATAAAAATTATACCCATGCCATACTGTTGCTGTGAGGACTTAAGACCATCTGCAGAAAGTGGCTAATAGCAGCTGCTCATAGACAGTGCTCTCTCCCCCGTGCCCCTCTCTTCCCTTTCCTCCCCTTCTGTTCCCCTCCTGTCCCCTACCCTCTCCTCGCCTTCTTTTCCCTCCTCTACCTTCTCCTCTCCTCTCCTGCCCTCCTTTGTCCTCTCCTCCCACTGCCCCCTTAAAGAATTTCCTTTAAAAACTTTAGAAAGAACTAGAGGGACAGTTACCATTTTCAAGAGGTCATGAAAGGGCCTTATTAAAATGTTGCATTGGCTGTTATTTAACCAGTGATATCATACGAAAAGAAAACGGATTAAGATAGTACGGAGGGGAAGTACAAGCCAGTGTGACTGGAATATCCATTGTGAGGCACTGAGTTTTAAGAGCTAAATCTGCAGAGGATAATCACTTGTCTGAGAGCAGCATTGAAAAGTAAACATCTGAGGAGTTAGTAATTTAGCGAGATTTAAACTTCAGATAGATAACTGTGGAAGCAGAAGGGAACATAGATTAGGGAACAGAAGCAAGCGTGAAGGTGAGAAGCAGAAGTTTAATAGTGCACTTGAGGAAGAACAGGGGCCTAAATGAGAACAATGACAAAGGGGCAGACTCGGTCACAGTGGGACTCGGTTTGCTAGGCCTGTGGGGAGGCCACAGAGAGGCGTGGAGAGCGCAGGAGGAGAGGGCTCGAGGGGAAAGTGAGAGAGAAAATATCACTCGAGGCTGAAAGGAAGCAAATGTTTTTTTATTTCACCCACTTGGTTTAGGTGGATTTAGAACTTAAACATTCCTTGTTGAAACCAGGAAATTGTTGTCAGGACCTTGGAAACTCTGTTTAATTAATAGTTTAAGAGGTACAATATATGACAGTAATTAATGAAAATACAGTATTATAATATGATGATATTAGGTTGTAGATAAATGCCTACATATTCCACATCTAAAATCAGAACATGTCTGATAACAGACTCTTTTTTTCTTTCTCACTTGTGAACTTAATTATACAAAAATAACTCAAAGAGGAAATTACATTTAATTATACATTTAGAGGCTTGTCTTTATTTAAAAGAAAACATTTCTAAGAAATCTGGACTGATGTGGAAAATCAGACTAGACTTCCATAATACACTATGTATTATGTCACTTCCATAATTCATAGAATAATTGACCACAAATGAAAAAAATACATAAAGTGATAACTTCAGTCATAAAACTTTCAACCATTTCATGAAAAAGACCTGTATTTTGCTGGGACTGAGGTAAACCTGGTTATCACCACTATCCACTGAACTTTGTACTTTGGAAACAGCACTGTGACACGACAGTTCAGACACTAATGTCATTTGATAGTGAACGAGTTTCTTTCCACACCTCGTCTGGGCGTGGAAGCCTGAAGATGCTGCTTGTACCACTCAGACACCTCTTCGTTCAAAGCAGCTTTGGATGAGTAATCCAAAACTTTTGTTCCAATTCTTTTCTGCTTCTCCTGTTTTTTGTTTTGTTTTGTTTTGTTTTGTTTTGTTTTGTTTTCCCCTACAGAAGCATGGTAATCCACACAATTTAGTTTGTACCCCGGGGGCAAGTGGCTCGTCCCCCCCCTGACTACCTGCCTTTATATTTTTTCAGTGATACTCTCGCCTATGGCCAGTCCTAGATTTCATTAAAGCATTTAAAGGATGTTGTTATGGTATGTTTTTTGAATGTTGATTTTATTTCAATTATACTAGTCAGACAGAAATAACTTCAAACTTGGGTCTCTCCGCTTTTAATTTTAACAGGGACATAGGAAAACTGACATGTGTGCTTCCCCCTGTGCTTGAGCCGCCACCGCATTAAGTTCACTGTAGTCACATCAGTTCTAACAACGTGCATTGTTACCATTTATGATCATTAAAAAATTCGTGTCTCTTTGCCAAGCTATAAATTGACTCAAATATTTTCATTAGGTATCTTGAGTAACTAAATCTGTCCTCTTACTTATTGTTTTATTCCAAGCCCCACTGAAAATCAAATTGATCACACAGATAAGTGATGGTCATTTTAATTTAGTTGCTTCTTGCAGTTACACCTTAAATGTCATCTGCATGCCTCAAATATAAAGTATAGGGTAACTCTTTGCTCCTTCTTCTTTGCCTTTGTTTTACTACTGCTGAAAACTTTCAATTAATCACAATCATTTATCTAAAGCCTTTAGATTTCATATAAAGCAGAAAACCAAACCACATTACCACAGTGACACTAATTCAATGGGTCATTGAACCTCTGGATTTGCCAGAGAAACAAATCTTCAATGAGCTACATTCAGCGTGTCCTTTACAAGAGAATCTCTGAAAAAGAAAAGGGATATTTGTGTGTCATGTTTTAATGACAGAAAGTATAGAAAAAGTTTAAAATTTATTTTTTACCTGACCCACAATTTTTCAGTAGACTCCTTAAAATCATTTTTTTTCGCATGTAGAATAGAATTTTATTTGTAAAAACATTTGGTTTTGGAAAATTTTCAGAAATGTACACATTATATAAAATAGGATAAGGCTGTAACTGAGTAACAATTGAGGTGTATAGGAGACTGTTCTGCATGGCATGGGTCCTATGCATCTCTGAGTGGGAGCTGGGCCAAGCCACACAGAACGGTCTCAATTCAGGGTGAGGGAGTTTTAGCAAAAGCAATTCTCATAGCAGTCTAGGTATAATGCAGGCCTGATTCCCCACAGGAGAACCTATCTGTGGGTGAGGGTCCTGTGCATCTCCAAGTGGGAGCTGGGCCCATGCCATGAAGAATGGTCTCCTATAGAGGTGTGACACCAATTTGATTGTGGATCTGCTGTGTGATGATTTACAGATTCTATATGGTTTCTGTGGTTGTGATAGAGGAGGAGTCCCAAGGAATTCTGAGCCTTCCACCCTCAGGTCCTGAAGATCTGTTAGAACTGTGGTGTCAGTGACAGAGTCCAGAAGTCACAGAGAGAGGTTAACTTTTTGAGAAAATGCTATAAATTTAGTTTCTACTAATTATACATTCATCTAAGAATGTCTAACAACAGGCATTTGAAAGTAATAAGTACCATTGTTAAATAATATTTTAAATTTAACAGAGAGTTTTAATAATTATTATATAATATGGTTACCAAGTCAATATTCTATGACTTGGTAAGACAGACAGATAATATCATTATTAAATTTATTTTAAAAATGAGAAGATTTTGGAATAAAAACTATAGATTTTGGAGCAATGGAAATATTTTGAACCTACTGTCTTTACACTATCATTTGATGGGTGAATATTTTGAGCTCTAACTTTGACATTTGGATATTTTGACTCATTATTTATAAACATAAATATTTTATTATAAAAACACTGATAAATTTTAATTTATTTTTACAATAAATATATTTAGGTTATTTTTAGAATAAATCTATTAAGCTAATTCCATGCCCAACTTGGAATACATTATGGTTAAATAACTTCCTTATTTCTACCTGTTTTCCTTTACTGAAAAGTTTTAATTGGAAAAAGTTGTATCTGTGTATTTTATAAAAAAAATTTAACTAATCAATTTTTGTCCAAATCAAAACTTTTTAATGCTTATACTTTCTGATGGTTTGTTTTAGTCATTATTTTACCAAGATAAATTTCCTAGCTCTAACTACGTGTAAATATTTTAATAAGATATCATTCTTTATCTAACTTTAGTTAACAATTTTTTTCATATGCAGTGAAATCCTTTCTTGGTTTTATTTTCTGCTGATTATTTCTAGCATGTTCACTGATTAAGGACCACCTAACCAAAATGTCATTGGAATTAAAATGTTAACATCCAAATAGCTTGCTTTGAATTGGGTATTTATTTGTACACTTCAGTGGTACTTATTACAAAATCTAAAGCAATGCTTGTTTTAGAGTACAGAAATAGAAAGATGAACCAGGAAAAGATTTAGATATCACAAATTATAAGCCTCATGTATGAGAGTCTCTAGAAACCAACATTTCTTCAACAAATGATATTTTTTACATCATTGCACTTCCTTTATGTTAAGAAGTGATGAGTGAAACTTACCCTTTCCAACCAACTGACATGAAAGAGAAATCCTGAATTGAATGAGTTACAAGAAATCATTTTATTGGTGTAAAGAATTTCAGATAAATAATTTAACCTGAGAAAATTGATGAAACCAGATAGAACTTCAAAGAATGCCTACTTGGATTGCTGAGCAAAATAATCTCTCAATAACTATATTCAAATTTTGTTAGACCACCATTTAAAACATCTAAGTCATCACACGACCTTCTTCACCTCTTCCAATATAATACTTTCATATCTTTTCAAAAATCATGTCTCATTATTTAGCAACATTAATGACTTATTCATATTTACTTTTCAGAGGGATTAAGGTTTTAAGATAACTAGTGCAGGTGTGAGGTGATATCACATTGTGGTTTCAATTGCATTTCTCTGATGATTAGTGACATTGAGCATCTTTTCATATGCCTATTGACCATCTGTATGTCATCTCTGGAGAAGTGTCTATTCACATCCTTTGCTCATTTTTTAATTGGATTGTTTGAGTTTTTTGGTGTTGAGTTTTATAAGTTCTTTGTAAATTTTAGAAATTAAGCCCTTATCAGATGTATTGGTGAATATGTTCTCCCATTCAGTAGGCTGTCTTTTCATTGTGTTGATGGTCTCCTTTGCTGTGAAAAAAAAATTTAGTTTGATGTCATAATGACTATCATCAATAAATCAACAAACCACAGGTTCTGGGAGGATTTGCAGAAAGGAGAACTGTTGGTGGAAATGCAGAATGGTGCAGACACTATGGAAAGCAGCATGGAGTTACCGTAAAAAATTAAAAATGGAACTGCTTTATGACCAGTAATTCCACTTCTAAGAATTTGTCCAAAGACACCAGAAACACTAATTCAAAAGAACATAAGCACCTCTATGTTCATTGCAGCATTATTTACAATTGCCAAGATTTTGAAGCAGCCCAAGTGTCCATCAGTAGATGAGTGGATAAAACAACTTTGGTACATTTACACAACAGAATACTACTCAGCCATAAAAAAGAAGAAAATTTTACCCTTCACGACAACATGAATGGACCTGGAGAATATTACACTAAGTGAAATAAGCTAGTCGGAGAGAGAAAAATACTATATGATTTCACTCATATATGTAATCCAATGAGCAAACAAAACTAACAAGCAAAATAGACACAGATTCACAGACAGCGAGCAGGCTGACAGCTCTAAGTAGGGGGCTCAGGGGTCTGGAAGGATCCAGGAAAAAGAAAAAGAATCGTGGACACAGACAACAATGTGGAGATTGAGTGGGGAGGTGGAGGTGGAAGAGGGGATAAGGGGGGTATGTGGAAATGGAAAAAAATACAATGAAAATAAGATAACTAATTCAAATGACACCATGAGAAAAACAAATTTAAAAAACCTTGCTAAGAAAAACAATAATTTGAAAGGTAAGAGCACAGGCTTCAGAGTTTATGTATTTAGGTTCTTCCTCTGCCACATACTGGTGGGATCTCTTGTGCAAGTTACTCTGTCTCTCTCAAGGCCTCAATTTTCCAATACAGTTAATGAACATGATCATAGCTTCACAGGTTCTTGTGAGAGTTAAGTAAGATAATGTATACAGAGAGAACTATGCCAGAACAAATAACACATCGTATATCCTCTAAATGCTACTGAAGTGAAAATTACAAGAGAATATGTTTAAAATGTTTTAAACAGTTTAAAGCACTACAGGAGTAATCATTTTGCACTTCATCATATATCTTTCATATTATCATATGTGTTGTTCTTTATTAATAGAAACACATCCAATGGAATCTAGAAAATGGTGCTACAAAATACCACTGTCCTAAATCTTATAAATGTTTCTATTTATTTTGTGGTATTTAGAAAATATACTAAGGGAGATTGTAGTCATTTGTATGAAAACATCTTCTGGTGGAACTGATTTCATATTTTACTTGTAGAAAATAATACCAAAGATTTCCTGCATTGCATTTTAAATTCAACTATTTTCAAATTATTATTCTAAACCCTAGATAAGATCTTACAAAGCAGGAAGGATTTTCAGGAATATCTGTAAAGGGCACATGCACAGAACCAAGGGGGATGGAACTAGGGGCAGGAGGTGGGGATGGCTGGGGTGGGGGAGAGTGGTGGGGGAAATGGAGACAACTGTACTTGAGAAACAATTTAAAGAGTTTAAAAAAAAAAGAAAGATCTTACAAAGTAAATATTTTTGGTATTTATTTTTGTAAAATGCAAAATTTATATCCATACAGATCTTTAGAAGAATTTTTGCTGGGTTTTTATTCTTTTAGCTTCCTTATTATTTTTTATTTTTAATTACAATTTAAGCTCAAATCATTAGAGAATCTTAAAAGCAGCAAGAGAAAAGGAGACAGTTACCTACAAAGAAGTTCCAATAAGACTGTCAGCTGATTTCTCAAAAGAAACATTGCAGGCTAGAAGGGACCAGAAAGATGTATGCAAAGTCACGAAAGGCAAGGACCTACATCCAAGATTACTCTATCCAGCAAAGCTATCATTTAGAATGGAAGGGCAGATAAAGTGCTTCCCAGATAAGGTCAAGTTAAAGGAATTCATCATCGTCAAGCCCTTATTATATGAAATGTTAAAAGGACTTATCTAAGAAATAGAAGATCAAAAACTATGAACAGTAAAATGACAACAAACTCACCACTATCAACAACCGAACCTAAAAAAACAAAAACAAAACTAAGCAAAGAACTAGAACAGGAACAGGACGGCAGAAATGGAGATCATATGGAGGGTTATCAGTGGGGAGGGGGAAAGGGAGAATGGGGGGGAAGGTACAGGGAATAAGAAGCATAATTTGTAGGTAGAAAATAGACGGGGGAGGTTAAGAATAGTATAGGAAATAGGCCAAAGACCTTATACGTACAACCCACGGACATGAGCTAAGGGGGAATGGTGGAGGGTGGGGGGTGCAGGGCAGAGGGATGATAAAGGGGAGAAAAAATGTGATAGCATAATCAATAAAATATACTATAAAAATTTCAATTCAGTATGATTTTGCATTAGTTTCAGTCATACACCAAAGTGGCTAGGCCATAATATGCTTTACAAAGTGACCCCCCTTATTTCTAGGTCCCACCTGGCACCACACATAGTTATTAAAACATTATTGACTATATTTCCTATGCTAAACTTACATCCCTGTACTATATTGTGACTACCAATTTGTACTTCCTCATCCCTTTACTTTTTTCACCCAGTCCCTCAATACCTCTGATCTCTCTATCTACAAGTCTGTTTCTATTTTGTTTTTTCATTTATTTTGCTCTTTAGGTTTCACATGTAAGTGAAATCATATAGTATTTATCTTATTCTGTCTGATTTCTTTCACTTTGCAGAGCACCCTCTAGGCCTATGCTGTAGCAAATAGTAAAATGTCATTCTTTTTTATGACCAAGTTTTATTCCATCACTTTTTTATCCATTCTTCTTTTGATGGGCACTTGGATTGCTTCCATAGCTTGGTTATTGTAAATGATGCTGCGATGAACATACGGGTGCATATATTTTTGGGAATTAGTGCTTTGGATTTCTTTGGATATATACTCAGAAATGAAATTGCTGGATCATAAGGCAGTTTCCATTTTTAATCTTTTGAGAACCCTTCATACTCTTTTCCAGAGTTGCTCACAAATCTGCAGTCCCACCAACAGTACATGAAGGGTCCCTTTTCCCTATGTCTTGGCCAGCACTTTTTGCTAGATTTATTGATGATAACCATTCTGACAGGTATGAGGTGTTATCTCATTGTGGTTTAATTTGCATTTCTCTGATGACTAGTGGTACTGAGCATCTTTTCAAAAGTCTATTGGCAATCTGTTGTCCTTTTTGGAGAAGAGTCTATTTAGGTCTTTTGTTCATTTTTTAATTTGATGCTTTGTTTTTGGTGTTGAGGTATATGAGTTCTTTATAACTTTTGGATATTAAGCCCTTATTTGTGTATCATTGGCAAATATCTTCTCCCAATTGGTATATTTCCATTATGTTGATGGTTTCCTTTGCTGTGCAAAAACTTTTTAGCTTGATGTAGTCCCATTGGTTTTTCATTTGTTTGTTTGTTTCCTTGCATGTTTTTGTTTCTCTTACCTGAGGTCATTTATCAGAAAAAAATATTGCTAAAAGAAATATCAGAAATTTTACTGTCTGTGTTTTCTTCTAGAAGTTCTATGGTTTTGAACCTTATATTTAAGTCTTTAATCCATTCTGAATATTTTTTGTATGTGGTGTAAAAAAGGTGTTCTAGTGTCATTTTTGCATGTGTCTGTCTAGGTTTCCCAGCACCATTTACTGAGTAGACTGTCTTCACTCTATTGTATGTACTGGCCTCTTTTGTCACATACTAATTGACCACATATAGGTGTGGATTTATTTATGACTCATTGGTGGGTATGTCTGTTTTTATGCCAGAACCATGCTGTTTTGATTAGAATTTTTGCTGTTTTTAAGTGAAATAGTCAAACTCTATAGTCTAGGGTAAATTTTTGGCTTCACAGTACAGTACAAATTTTTTCTTAGCCTTTATATACATGGAGAATTATTTTCACCTCAAGAAAAACAAATTGAGATGACAATGTGTTGAAGAAAAAAATTAAGGATGTTACATTTTCTATGTCAATTCTTTGTACTCTTAAAGAATTATAAACAGCCCTGGCTGGTGTGACTCAGTGGATTGAGTGCCAGCCTGTGAACCAAAGGGTCACAGGTTCAATTCCCAGTCAAGGCACATGCCTGGATTGTGGGCCAGGTTCCCCAGTAGGGGACGCACCAGAGGCAACCACACATTGATGTCTCTCTCCCTCTCTTCTTCCCTCCCTTCCCCCTCTCTAAAAATAAATAAATGAATAATACCTTAAAAAATAGAATTATAAACAAATGTGGACATGGCCAGTGTGGGGATTGACTGTGGGAGCAGGGGTTGGGCTGGGCTGAGGAAGGCAAAGGGGGGAAAATTGGGACAACTGTAACAGAATAACAATAAAAATAATAAAATAATAAAATAAAATAATTAGAACTAACTATAGGAAACTCTGGGGGGGGGTTAATTATTTCTCAAAGAGTTGTCATAAAAACCCAATCTCACCTGGGTTGATAGTAAAATAATATCAATGCTTAATAAATATAGTTTAACAAAGATCAAGGTGATCAATGTAGATACAGTAAAGAAGAGGGAAGATAAACCACTGAAATAGACAATTGTCTTTGAAATAGTCATTTCCAATGACAGAAAAACCTCACTGATATGTTCTAGCCTTGGAGAAACCAATCTGAATTAACAACAGCAACAAAAAGCTATGTACTCTAATAAGAAATGCAGATACATTACTTTCAAATTCACCCTGTAAATTTAGCTGCTAATAAAAGCATTTCTAAGTAACAGAGTTTCATTGCATGCTTTCATAAATAGGTGGGAATCATTTGAAATTAGTTAGATCCATTTGTATCACACAATGTGTTAAAATCTTTAAGAACAGCTTGGTAAAAGCCTCAAGCAATCTTGTTTACACTATTAGCAAATCCTTGCTTCATAGATCATACAAAAGTAAATTTCAGCCAAGCCTAGTTCAAATTATCATAAATTCTGAATTATATTCAGCATTTTAAAGCTGGAAAGGACCTCAGAGATCTTCTTGTAAAGTCTATAATAATGAGGTTTTCCTGGTTGTTACTTCGAAAATGCATGCTATATGTACAAACAAATTCCGATTATTGTTGACTATTTTCAGAAATGTTGCTGACACTGTACTGTTACTTTAGTATGGTACATCTGTTCAAACTTATCAATAATATTACTCAATATTCAAGAATGTTTTGTCAGAGTGATTTAAAATCATTAGCACCGTGTTGCATTGTTTCTGCTATTTGATTACCTGTTTTGTTTTCTTGTCCCACTCTGGTCTAGAAAATGCAGTAGTAAGTTTCTGCACACTAACAGTTTGAATAGACACAATATACAAATAACATAGCCAACAATTTCAAGAACTTGTAAAAAGTAAAAACAGAACTGTTGCACAGATCTGAAATCACTAGTGATGGGAGCCACCGTGTGGCTTTCCACACACATGAGAGAAACCTTAGAATTTCACTCCTGAAGTCTGTCTGCTTCCATGTATTTTATACAGGAAGAGAACCAGAGAAGCCTGTCCGTGCAACATTGCTGAACTCTGCACTGCAGTTGCCAAGAAACCGGCTCTCTCCTTGCCAGGCTCTCTAACGGTATATTGCAGATCTTACAGACTTTTCTGTGACCTTATGGAAAAAACTATCAAAATAAGCCATTACTCCTAGAAGGGAAAAGTGGAGCTTTTGTCATTTGGGCTCCATCTGCCCAGTCCCCCTGGCTCCCTCATGTATCCTACTTTATTTATCCATGCAATAAATATTTACTGAACAGCAACCAGGTGCCCAGCTATAGGCTATGTTGCCAAGAGGAATGCAAAAGAAATGTTATACCCAGTTTCTGACCTCAAAGAGTTTATGTGTGATTATGGAGAAAAACAAATGTCCATGAAGCAGTTAAATTCCAACAAATAACAGTGTCCAATAATCACAAGAGTGGTAGCACGATTAATGTAACAAAAAAGGCGAGTTTGGTACGGACTCAATGTCAGGAAGATGCCCCTGTAGAATCTAAATCTAAATCAAGACTTATTAGGACAACTAGGATTTCCTGGACTGAGGAAATAATGATGGCTAATCCAACTGTGAAAAATATCTAAGTGTAGAATAGGAAAAGGATACTTTAAAAACTCTCTGCTGTTATACTTAACTAAGATTAATAAAATTAAAGGTTCACTTTCTCCATCATATTAAATACATTTTAAAGACTAAATATCCACATGCGGCTAGTGGTTAAACTATTGAACAGCAGAAGTAGAGAACATTTCTATCATCTCAGAAAGTCCTGTCCAACATCTCTGTGTAGTCTTCGGTTCATAGCAAGATCAGCCTGAAGGAAGTGGAGAACTCAGGGTGAAACGGAGCTCAGCTCAAGTCACAGAAAACTTACTTAAAGGGTCAGTGACCCAAGGCAGAAAATAATTCCTGAATGGAAATTCCATGTGAGTCCAGAGGATGTCACAGCACTTCACAGAGCCTGTATATCATATACATTAGAATTTTACCTCAGAAAGATGGGCCAATTTGTGTGAGGGACATAGGATATAAACAGGTAGTGAAGGGAGGAAATGGAATCGCTTATAAAGTTATTTATATGAAAGTACCATACACAGAATGTAAAATGGCATAAAAATTAGGAATATCCAAGGGCAAGAAAATAACTGAAGACGGGAACAACAAATAGCAATTTGTGGATTTGACAAAAGTCCTACTTTGCAAATAAGAGTTGATCTTCAGACACAAGATAATGTCTTAGATTTCAGTAAACTGAGGGTGATTTGCTAGCAAGAAAATAAAAGGAAATTGAAGCCAAACGATTGGAAAGAAAAAGACACTAACAGAGCAGAATGGGGATGTTGGAGGGGTTCTATGTGTCCACTTACTCAAGCCACCCCATCAAGCTGGAAAGGCAGAGAACCTGGAAAAAAATTATAAAGAAACATCTCTTGTGTTGTATCTGATGATCAGAGACTACCAAGTACTACTTAAGTCCTACAACTTTAGGACAATGTAACCTCTCTTTTTCTTCTTTTAATCATCACATTTGCAGATTTACACAGAGTATCCTCTAGGCCTTATATAGGGACCTTGTCTATTACTGATTTGCATGATGCTATCTGGTAATAGCCAGCTAATAGCCAAGAGCACATTGGCCATGGAAACACCATCTGACCATGTTTTCTGTTGTGACTGAGACTGTACAGACAACAACAACGGCCCAATTGATCGATTTAGAATCTTAATAACCACAAATCAATGTTTACGAATTCATCACAATCCCTGGTGTGGCTGGCTGATTGATCAGGGACTTTGAATTACATTTTGTTTTTTTGCATGTTTCTAATGCTGCTTAAAGCATTTTTAAGGATATGACAAATTTAGAGCTGAAAGGGTACAAAAAAGTAATTTAGTTCAAGGCATTTGTTTTAATACATTAAAAAATATGGCCTAGAAAATTTAAGTAACTTACAGCTTACAGCCGTGAAAAGCTTACAGCTCCGTGGCAGCTCTGTGTATTCTATTTCCTGGACCAAAGTTTTAGGAGGAATGGTCTCAAAACCATGTTTTTTTTTTAATTTGTTTACAATTTCTCTTCAAAATATGTAATCTGCACTATAATCTAATTCAAAGTAATCAAGAGAATAGATATCAAAAAGGGTTTGGAATCTAGCATATTAACTGGGAATTAGAAAAGTGATTTTTCAGTATAATATCTTTGTGGAGGATAATTATACACTTGAGAGTTGAACAATATAGGCTAAACTAATTAAAAATATTAAGTGGCATAAAGGTTCTTTCTTTTTTGATGAAAGAAAACCAAGAAAAATATAATATAAACTACTATTTTCTGAAAGTCCATGAGCTAATCATAAATTAGACAAGTAATGGAATATCTGATTTGAAATCATAATATGCAAATTTAAATTTGCATATTATGATTTCAAAAGTGTGGGATTTTGAGAGAGCCTACAAACCTTCTTGAGTAAGTTTTCTAATCTGTAAAAACAGACAAAGAAACAAACAAAAACTTTCTCATAATACAGGACTCATGAATGAGGACACATTAGTAAAAAAAAAAATTGCCAATATATTGCCTGAGGTATAGCCTAACAAAACACTGTCAAGTATATTTCATCCATGTAAATATAATTTTTAGTCACTTCACAAGTGCTGCTTAGTTCCTAGGTTATTGGACCTAACAAAAGATTCGGTCTCAACTTTCAGGTGAAGAATGAGGCGTAAAAAATATGTTTCCTAGTGATGGGAAAGCGGTGGGCGCTGAAGAGAAGCAAGTGAAGGAAGCTCTGGCTTTCAGCATCATCCAACCAATGTGTTATGCAAAGGGCTCCAGATGTTCTGATCCAATCAGAGGAAGGACAAACCTGACAACTGCGGTGCCATTAGTGCCCCGTATTTGACTTTCACCTCTGACTCTTCAGGCTGATCTGGGGCAATGCTCCAGCTAATTTGTTTGTAAAGTCACGTAAATGTTACTCTTCTGACCACGCATATATTTGAAACCATGCTCAAATGTCTTTCAGACCAGAGAATACAAAATGTTTGGATGTGAAATCTTTAAGTCACAATATTAGTCTTCCAAAACTCTTAGATATTTGTCATTATTTTAGAATATTTACTTGTAATGTCTGAAGCTGGCTGAATACATTTTTCCTTTACCAATAACCTCCCCCCATTATTCAGTTTTTAAATTATTGACCATTTGTTGTAATTAAAAAGTTTGTCAGTATGAGTTTTATATATCTCATCTATTGTTCTATCAATTGAGTTCAGTTAAATCACTTAAATCAGCATGTACAGGTAGGTCTATTAGTTAAGTTTTCTTCTATAATATCTTCATTTACTGCTTCTGTTTCCTATCTTTTGTTTCCTTTTACGGGAACACAAATTAAACATATTACAGCTCCATTTTGGTCTTATTAACGATCCTGTTCTTTTTCATAATTTTCATCTCTTTATTCTCTTATTCTAGGAGAGCTTCTCAAATTCCTCCACAACATTAATTAATTCTTCTGTATTATCATTACCATAGTTCAATATTTCTGATACCTTTTAAAACATGGGCCTTAATTGTCCTGTTATACCTTTAATGTCTTTGAATTTTTTAGCTTATCTATCTTCCTTTTGTATTTCATTCTGTTTTTAATTGTCTACTGATGCTGCTTCATGGAGACTCACTGTTGCATTTTACTGAATTTAGCTAACAAGTTTCAAAATGTCTCTTGAGTCTTACAAGACATTACTTTTAGAAACATGCTCTTTAAGCCTTCAAGTTGGTAATTCCTTTCCCTTATTTCACAGCATTTTTGTAACTTATTGTTTTGTTTTATTTCTACTTTTTACAAGTTGTTGAATGAGACACCCGCTAACTCAGTGACTACCCAAATAAGGATGGATGGGTTGCCCTAAATGGCACTCTCTGGTGAATCAATGACAATGACATTTCCTTCCAGTCTCACAGCTAGAAAGGAAGTTAATGTGCCCAGATTCCAATATGATTTCTAAAAGGCATTCATTCTACTGAGGTGGCAATTCCTTCTACCACCTGCTTGGTCCTCTAAAACTCTGAGAAGGTATAATAGACAGCCGCATAAATGTCCTGTTATAAACCGTATCTAGACTATCTCTGTCACTGTCTCCAGACCTTTGCTTACGGAGACATGAGCAGCCAGTATGTAAGGAGCAATCAGTGGTCCCACTTCATAGTTCTACCCAGCTATCTCCAAAAGATGCTCTTTCTGAATGGTGAGAAAGATCGCAGTTGGGAAGGCGGGGGAGGTCTGAGAATATACCTTTATGTACCTCAAAGACTGACACACTGGTAGCCTCTTTTGTTGGTTGGTGTATACCCTGGATATAGACCCAAAGAAATAACATGAGGAAACTACAAAGGGTCTTCCTATCTTTTTTAGGTGTTCTCTTTGTCTTGAGATGCAGCCTGAGAATGCCAAGCAAATTGACCTACCACTGGTTATTAGAAGTTCCTCCCAGATTCTAGCTTTAGGTTCTTTGAGATGACGATGTCGCATATTTTTATTTGGGGGAGGGGGAGCAGTGTTGTGTCTTAAGACATAATTAGCAAAAGTTACATCTTAAACTATTTTATTTTTTTTTTGAATTTTTTTAAATATTTATTTATTTATTTATTTATTTATTTATTTATCTTTAGAGGGGAAGGGTAGGAGAGAGGGAGAAGGAGAGAAATATCAATGTATGGTTGCCTCTTATGTGTCCCATGCTGGGAACTGGCCTGCAACCCAGGCATGTGCCCTGACTGGGAATCGAACCGCGATCTTCTGGTTCGCAGGCCCGCGCTCAATCCACTGAGCTACACCAGCCAGGGCAACTATTTTAAATAAGTTACCTGAGATGTTATTTTACTACTAATGACATCCCTTTTAAAAATACTACTTTTACTTAATAGTAATAACTAATAAATATTACCTGTTTAAACATTCTTATCAGTATAAACCTTTTAAACATCACAATGTTTCTGTAAGTCACAGGAAACTATATGATTCCAGTTCATGTAGAAAATCCCACTGATTTCCATGTTCCATCTCCTTCTTTGCTTGTCTCACAAAGCTAGTGATTTTAAGTAATGATACTTTTATTTAGATCTATTATCCTTTGAGTTTTTAATGCATTTATTATTTTTCCATTTAGCCATCTGTTCAGTACAATGTGAGTGGTTACTATGTACTAGGCTCAGGTGTAGATCCCGCAGGTCCTGAGATGCGTGTACATTCTGCCTCCAGAACCTTATGATGGAATCATGGACATAGATAATGAAAGAATCTTTACACTACGCTGTAATAAATCTTTCTGAAAGTGTGCATAGTGTAAAAGGTATTGAAATATTATGTCAATTAGCATTTGATTTTCATATGCTTAGGTTGTTGTTTTTATCAACAACTTAGATTCAAAATTTCATTCTAAACATTGTTGAAACATTGAGCTGGCCATATTGAATATGATTATAACTGGTACCATTTATTGAGAAATTTCTATAACCTAGCTACTATAGCTTATCATGCTTCCTGTACATTATCTCTAATTTTGGAAAAATGGAAATATTTTTAACTTTAAATTATCTATATCAGTTAGGAGGGCCTAACAGAAATGGAATAACATATTTTTCAAACTTCACTTGAAAATCGTTATTCCCACATCTTAGGAGATAAAGGGGGCAGTGGGAGACGATCGGGCAATTTAGTACTGAGAGAAAGGCAGGACAGACCATGGTGCATGTTGAATTTAACTCCTTGGGCAGATCTCATTGCCCCTCCAGACACTTGGTTCACAGCCATATATGGACAGAAACTTTCCAACCAGTGTACAGATTCACAAAGAAGTAGCTTGAGGATTGTAAACTGTCACCCTCTTTTCAATGAAATCTCGAAAAGAATTCAACCAAGATCAACACATTAAATTTGTCTCTGAAATGTGGAGAGATGGTAAATGTTTTCCACCTAAGAATTAAACATTACTACTTAAAAACAAAACAAAACAAAACAAAAACAAAGCAAAACAAAAATTCCTCAAACTAAAGAGAAACTAGCAATGGCCAGAATTGTGGCTGGCTCTGATTCCTAAAGAACACTATCGTTTTGAAGCCTCAGATAAGTTTTCTCTGAGCAGTGGCTGATAACTCGGTTCAATATGTGGAAAGGTAAAACAGGAGTATGCAATTGTGAAGGAGAAATTTGATTGAGGAAAGCAAATTTGAAAATCTTGCAGGCAGGACAGAGTGTTGATCACTTAACTTGTGGTTCCATAAGAACAAGTCTGTTGTGATAACTATACAGGTAGAAAACTTAGCAAATGTCTTAGAAGACCATGGAGAATGCTGGCCACATTTAAAAGTTTAATTTTATCATGCAACATAATTTAAACTGAAAGCAAATTGCTCTTATAAACTGATTTGGAAGACATGTGTCAAGCCTGTGTTTTTGTTTTGTTTGTTTTCTTATAAACTGAAGTATGGCCTATTACAATATAATTTCTCTTCTTAGGTTTATTACCCACCTGAGGTCACTGTAAGTGAAAACTCATTTCCATTTCCTTCTCAAGTTATCATTTGTCCTTTTAAAAAATATTACCCATGGAAAAATTATCTGCAGCTTAAAGCTTGCTGTGGTTGTTTAATGGTTAAATACATTAGGAGAGGACATTTAAAATATTACACTTTTTTCTCAGCATCTCAGAGGAACATGAGAATAGAATGTATATTTTGTTCGGGAAGTGCTTTTCCTGTAAAGTAATGAAAATTTTCTTTTGAAATGACTACTAACAACATGATATTTATTTTGTTTCAAATTCTACTGAAAAAAACATCTTATACATTATAAAATAATCTTGGAGCTTCCTCTTGGTTATATTTTCATCTTATTGAGATATTGAAAATTAGACTCTGGTTTCACTTTCTGCTCCCTTTGAAAAAGGAGTCTGTTATGACACTTCAGCTCTAGAAGGAACTACGAACACTGTTAACCTCTTTAAGGATTATTCTTCCCTCTGATGTATTTACGAAGTGTTAAAATATAATAAACCCTACCATAAAGCTCCTCTGTTCTTATCAGGTTAAATGTATAGATTCTAAGTTAAGTGATATTTTGAAATCAGAAGCTGTTCCCCTTAAAAAAAAACATTGATAGAATGACAATAAAAAAACTTGAATGA
>CM077304.1:28785334-28822834 GCA_039655065.1 Glossophaga mutica | reverse complement strand
CCTGCTTTTCCAGTGTGTACTGGTAGCAGTTTGATTCCCTTGCTTTGATTTTAATTTCCATAACTGGCAGCTTCAGAAATGGCTTTGGAAGACAGTTCACTTTAAATGTGGCCACCTACTCCCAAAATGCCCAGGTTATTTTAGGAACCCTACTCTTTTTCCTTCCGAGCTCTTTCTCAGGACTTCTTCTGGACGGGTCCAGGAGATAGGGTCCTGCCTGAGTCAACTCCTGCAGAGGTCATTTTTTGTGCGTGGGGTCGTCCCCAGCGTTTGTGAGTAGCATATGCATGTGGTTGTGCTGACTGCACTCGCAGGCTTGTAAATTTTCACCCTGGGAAATTAGCAACAAAGCCCGATCTGTCTCGCGGCTGCTTTGCACTTTCCGAGGGCGGCTGTACTTGACTGAGCTGCAGAACAGGCACACGAGAGCGAGCGGGCGAGCGAGGGAGCCAGCGAGAGAGGGAGGGAGAGAAGGAAAGGAGAGAAGAGGGGAGGGGTGGGGGCGAGAGGTAAATAGTCTTAAATCGGAAGGGAGCTGCTTCTCTGCGGTCTTGACAAGCGCTGCCTGGGCTCCACCAGCTCAGTAATAACTGAGTGACCTTTTCTTTGACTGTATTATGTCTGGCTGGGAAGGGATTGCATTTTGCAGCTGAGAGCCGGGGCTTCGTTCAGCTCGGCTCCTTGCGTGCTGCTGGGGTAAGTTATCTTGAGCCAGGACGGAGAGACAGCCTCGGACAGCAGTTGCCTAAAAGGAGGACACCTGTGGCTCGGATGCGATCAACACCGTTACTTGGCGGATCCTTGAAGGACCTCATTATTTTAAACTTAAAAAAATAGAGATTCCCTCCCCCTCTTTTTTTTTTTCTCAAACAATGCTTCTTTTTGACCTTTCCCAAGGAGAAGCGCTACAAAGCAGCCACTGTGCTTTCTGAACCGCCTCCCCCTGTATCGCTTAATTGAGAAGGTAAGTGCAGCAACTGTGTACACACGCGTCGGCTTATTTGCGGTGTGTGTGTCTGCGGGTGCGCGCGTGCGTGTGCGGATGTGGGTATTTTTTTCTTCCCCGAGCCTCCTAATGAGGCATAAACTGGAGCTGCAGCCCCGCTCTGCACTGCAACTTTCGCTCGGGCTGCAGCTCTGCTGAGACGGTTTTGTTTAAATCATGTGAGGCTTCATTATTTTTATGATGAGACATGAAATGCAAGCGGAAGATGTGGATGGAAGGAGGGAGAGCGGCTGCGGAACGTCTCAAGTATGACTCGAGTGGATAATAGTCAAAGTTCATGCTGAATTGCAGCATTTCCACACCCCTGACTCCCCGGGACAGAGGGGCAGGGAGAGTTCGGCATCAGGAGATACATGCTCTGGCCCTGGCCACAGGCAGGGAATTGGGTCCTAGGTAGGTTCCCGACCCCCTTCTCCTTACTTGCTGGAATCCATGACCCCCCCACCCCACCCCCACCCCCAAGAGTTGAAATTGCAACCTTTTGGTTCCTGTTGACACTTCTGCTCCTCCCCACTCTGCTAGAACTCTATGTGGTTCCCAAGAGATGGAAAAGTGACTGGAAAGGAGGAGGTGGTTGGGGAGAAGTGGCCAGAAGAGCGAGATTCCGTGGAACCAGGTGCCTATGTCCTAATAGGTTCAGATTCAAACTGATGCAGCACATTTTTACGGGGGGCTTCCCAGATAGCTGTTATGAAATATAACTCAGATTTATGGTCTTTTTCATATTGAACATGATATGCTATGCTAACGCTGCGTGTGACAGTTTAATCAAATCCATTTGTTACCACGAAGCTAAAAGGGGCCGCTGGGATTTTAGGATTATGGGCAGAGTTAGGGAAGCATGTGGCTTTGTCATTCGCCATCATTTTGCACACTGCCACACTGCGAGGGGCTCTGTGTGTGCGAGGGGCTCTGTGTGTGCGAGGGGCTCTGTGTGTGAGCCGCGTCTCGTCTGGCCGCACTCATCCCTTCCCCCACCCCCTGCCGCCACTCCGACCGGCTCCCAAAGTGGCTTCACAATAGTCGGGTCCTCAGCGGTGTAGGCTGCGCTCCAGGTCCACACTTGAGCTAAATAAGGAGACCCCCTGCTACGTCTACCTTTGGGCTTGGTGCTCAATGCGAAGCCGCTGCAACTCAGACACGCCTAAGTCAACTCATGCAGAAAAAGGAGAAAAGTTTTGGTAAGGTTACAATCTATCATGGATGCACTTTGCCGGCGCTCGGCACTCTCGGCTGCTCAAAAGCCTCCCTACTCTTCCGCTGCTTTTGTGTCTTTCTAAAAGATCCAAAATATTATTGTTGTAACTGCTTTGAAAGACTGCTGCTTAAACCAATTAATCTGGCTAGGTGCAACAAATACTGCTACATTCTTTGCAAATCATCCCTTGTGTGGCTGCAAAGACACAACCACAAAAGGCTGGAGCATAACTCCGCAAGGGATTCTTTGTTAGAGTGTATGTATGTTTCTTATTTTTTTTTTATTTTGCATGTGAGCTGCATCAAAATTGAACTCAGTCTTGCAAATCTCTTGTTGGCCTTTGCCAAGCACTAGCACTTTGCTGCCATGGTAACTGTAATTAAACTGATAAGAGTGGAAAAATGTCAGTATCTCTGAGCCTTGCAGCTGCATTGGAGAAAAAGGGAATCAAATTGGTTCCCAGCTCCATTGCTCAAAAAAGGGAGGGGGGGTGGAAAGATAGGGAGGGGCTGTTGGGAGTTGAAGGGGCAGAACAGAGTTAAGCAGCTCCAGCGTCTGCGATCTGGGGACGTCTATTTGCATTGTTGTCCCTTAGGGGGCTGCAGCCTGTAGGGATGCTCTGGGCCAGTGAACAGAGAGAAACAAGCTTTTAGGCCCAATCCAGTTCTCCAATTGGGGCTGGGGGCTGGGAGAGGATGAAGATGGGCAGGAGGAGAGAAAATCTTTTGTTTGGTACCTCTTGGCAATGGAATGGCCGTGTTGGCCAAATTCTTTTAATCTGTGTCACTGCTCCCAGCTGCAGAACCTGCATTCCCATTTTAGCATCTTCCTGAGGCATCTCATCTCTGCCAGCCCCCTTTATGTATTCCCTCTAACAATTCCTTCTCCCAAATTGTTCTCTGTGAATCTTCCGACGGGGACAAGACTGGGACAAAATGTTTTCCATTCACTATGTGTAGTTAGTCCAAAAATATAAAAGACTGTGTCTAAGTGCTGCAAATCTTTTATTATGATTATTTTTTTAAACCCCTGTGTGTTGTGGAGTTGTGGTTACTTTGTTGTGTTAACTACTGAAGCTGAGACTGCGCGGATGAATGGCACAGAACAAGGGAACATAATGGAGGCAATCAACCGTTAGGCTGCCTCACAATGCAATCCAGGCAATTAAAAGCTCACCAGAGTTTAAATGAAATGGTTCTACTTATTTCTGCACACCACACTGCACAGGCTATTATTTATGTCTTTTTTTAAAATTATGATTTCCCTTAAACTGTCAAATAATTCAGAATGGCAGGGTCTCAGAGGCAATAAGAATTTCCCTCAGAACAATTTACATGCCAATCTAAAACTAGTTGAGTCCTGATGTGCTATGAGCAACTTGTGCAATGCTTCTCAGCCCCACACACATAACTCTACCCAGACCTGCTCTTCTGGGAGGAGAGGAGGGTGCTGACTGCTTTCTGCCTTTCAGGTTTGTGGCAAAGTGGTGACTACAAAACAGTTCTTTTCCTACGACTGGTGAAGTTGCATAGTACTGAAAAGATTTCCTTTTCAAGAGAAATGTGAGGATGTTCTCTAAAAGAAGGCACCAGAATGGAGTGTAAAATATCAAACTCCTTTTATGTCCAAGGCCAAACAGAATGCAAGAGTTTCAAATATTAATTGGCCTCTGAGTGCTAAATTAAAATGTCAACACAACAAAAACATTTTGTGAGGACAAGCAGGGTAGTGTTGCTTGTGCCAAATGTTGGTATTCCCTGTCTTGGTGGCAAAGCATTTTGAATAAAGAGAGCTGACCTTCCACGCCTGATGATAGTAACACAACTTGGAAATATAGCTTAGCTACGACTAAAAAGGATGTTTTAAAAAATTAGCTTTGTGATATAAAATTAATAGCCTTATAAATTGGATAATTAGAGTAGCCACTCATAACACACCTCTAGATGTTTACAATAATGAAATCCAGAATGTCACTGAGTAAATCAAAATTTCTCCATCCCCATAGGTATGTGGTTAAGAGATACTAGGGTATGATCTGTACTGTAATTAATGGGATTCATTCCTTGTGGAACCTTGTTAGAAGACAGTAACTAGTTCTGATCAAAGAAACTTCATTTGTCAGAAGTTCTAGAGAGTAAGATTTGGCAGAGCTATCAAGGGTCATGATTAATCTACACTATACCCTTAGCTCCTTCAAAGAAAAGGAATAGAAAACAGGCTATAGGAATACCACCTGCTCTTCTGTTCAAAGCCAGCTGCTAGTTTGCAGCGTCGGAACCCACAGCTCTGCATATCAGACCGAAAGAACAGCCACCCTGCTTCCCTCCGTACCATTGCCTACTCCATTGCTCTAACCAGAGAATTCATTTTCTAGTGGAACTTCAACATCATAACAATATTATGTTCAGTTCATGTATTATTTGTAGCCAGGAAAGTTATCCATCTGTGATGGTGCGGTACCTGGATGTTTCTTATCAGTGTGGTTAAAACAAGAAAAAGGTAGTGAAAGTAATAGAAGCGAAGTCTTCATCACAAGGCACCAGAGAACTGAAGAAGGTTTAACTCTTTTGGAGAGAGGAAGTACACAGAAAATGTTTAAGATTGTAGCTTGACATTTTTCTTGAAGCTTTCAAATGCATGCACATTTGGTGTTTTATATCCTTCTCTATCCAAGTTTCAAACTTTATGCCTAGGAGAGGAAGTGTGATATAGCAGAGGGGTCTCTGGACTGTCGGAAGGCCACCAAGTCTAGTGTGTAACTGTTCAGCTTTGAGCAAGTCCCTTAACCTCTCTTACACGTCTGTACCATAATTTGTAAAATGAGGGAATTTGAAATTGACAGATGTCTATAGCATTTTATAGTGCGTAAAATAAGTTACTTGGTAAATAGGAAACTCTGAATAGTTGGTCCAGTATTTTTTTTAAAGCTGGGTGTTTGACACTTAGGAAAGGATAAGAAACTCAGAATATTCTTTCAAATTTCAGTCAAGATACAAAATCTAAAGAACCCAGGTAGACTCCTTATTTCTGATAAAATATATACCCAAAATATAGATGTGCCCCTCTTTCTAGTATAGCATTTTATAGTATATGTATATAGCACATTTACATAGGTGCAATTTTATAGGTATTTATAAATTTTATAATTTTATAAATTTATAACTTTTCTTTCTGTTGTTTTCTATAAAATAAATAAGTGCAGGTTTATACTAATAAATTACATAATCCAATACTTTAGTTTTATATATGAGTATGTAGTAGTATATAGTTAGGTAATTGCCATTAACAGAGGCACTAAATGATGCTTGTGAGTATAAAGATATTTTTTATTTTAACATAGTAAGTACTTTGAAATATCAAGGGCACGAAAGGAAGTGTTGGATGCAAACGAGTAACAGCATTGGTGAGATCTGGGGTGACTGCACTGTGTACTTCACAAGCATCTTTACTGCTGGGTCAGGACAGTGTACTCCCATGAGGGTTTATTCTGCCACCATCATCAAGCACATTAAGTGAAATTTTTAATCAGTTAAAAAACCCTCGATTTGGACTGCTATAGTCTGCGTGGATTAGTTTGTTAAGTAGCTTTCTTTTAACATTGTTAGCCATTTACTCACATTTTCTCCCTAAAGCAACCATGTTATGTAGAGACTGGTGACACTATGGAATTACTTAATGTTATTTAACTTTGTGTGTGTGATGTCATCTTACTGTGTACAACACGAATTCATTACTTTCACAACTTTGTATGTATGACTTTAGAAGTGAGTCAGTAAGGACTTTATAAAGGCTGAGCTTTTCTGTTTTCAAAATGTAGTTGGATTTTAGTACAGCCCTAAAAAAGAAAGTCTCATACTCCTAGAAAAAGGCAGTATTAAATATATTTAACTTGTTTGAGGTCTTTTGATATCTTTTGCCTCTTCTTGTAGTCCCAGCTTTCTTTCTTTCTTTCTTTTCTTTTCTTTTTTTTTTTGTTTTTTTTTGTTTTTTTGTTTTTTGTCTCCTTTTAGGTATACAAATGCTCTCAGTCCAGCCAGACACCAAGCCGAAAGGTTGTGCTGGCTGCAACCGAAAGATCAAGGACCGGTATCTTCTAAAGGCACTGGACAAATACTGGCATGAAGACTGCCTGAAGTGTGCCTGCTGTGACTGTCGTTTGGGAGAGGTGGGCTCCACCCTGTACACTAAAGCTAATCTTATCCTTTGTCGCAGAGACTATCTGAGGTAGGAATTATCCTTGCACACCAGTGATGACTGGATTCCTTTTAAAATACTTTTGTAAGTGTATTTTTTGTTTCATTTCTTTACCACCAGCCTATATTCCTGAAAGATGTTGACCTGTCAGCCTTCAAAATGTTACCAGGTGCCTGTTAAGCAAATTATGGCTTAAGCAGCGGTCAAGAAAACACACTATGGACAGTGTTTTGATTTGGCTTACCTGGTTGCTCATATTAAGGGATATAGGTTATCCCCCGGTATCGAAACTGCCAGTTCATGTCAAGGATGTATTTGGTAGAAATCAGCATACAAAAATTTTATTAGACCATGAGCTTTCAGGGTGGGCTGAGTATAACACAAAATATTCAACTATCTGTTTCAGATTCATCAATCTGTTTGAAATTCTCAATTGTTATTTATTAGTATATTTATTATATAATTTTGAAAACTTTTCCCAAGTGTGAATACATCTTTCCCCCATGGCACTTCAGATAATCACAGCAAGACAGACGATCAGTGAGCATTAACAGCCTCACACTTGCCAGTAGCTTCATGGAAATTACCAAAATAAAGATCTCCATTGCAGTGGGAAAATGACAGCCACTCTCCTTCCTGCAAACATCTGAACAGTTTCAGGACAAGGCAGATGTTCTTGCTTGTGAATCCATGAAGCTGACTAAACTTGTTTCCCAGCATTTAGTACTCAACACATGAACTTCTCTTTAAGAAAAATTATTTTGTTTTCCAGGGAACTTTGTGACTTGATTCAGCTGCAGATTATTTGTATTAATAAAGTAGGATCTATCAAATTAAAGAAGTGATACATGGCATCATTTGGGTTTTCACAGTTGATATAATTAATCAGTTTTCTAGTCAACATTAAGTGATTTATTTTGAAAATTTTTTCCCCTTATGACACAAAATTTATCAATCAGCAGTAACTCCTTAACTATCTTAGTCATTTGGGGAGGTACTTTCTAGGAAATTTAGTGCTTCTTACTATGTAGTTCAGTTATTTTTCAGTCTGATTTAATCCTCATGTATAAAAATATACTGTTTGATTAACGGTAGTTACAAGAGGTTGAATTCAGTACCATTTTTCAAATTTTAGTCTTCCCCTTCTTAGGACTGTATCCTCTGACAGTCTCCTGACTACGTATGACCACTTGTTACTCCTTCTCTGTGTTCTTCAGTGCACAAAATACATGCAAGGTGCCAACAATGGGAAGTGACTCTATAGCCAGGATTTCCCTTATTGTGGTGGCACAACTAATCAGAATTAATTTATTGCATTAATTCTTTTAGAACTGTAGTCTTTGAATGTCTCTCTTTGAAATAAAAATTTCTATTCTGTGCATTTGAATTAGAGCCTTATTTCTGCATAGAGCATTTGTTTTGCTTTTAATGACTTAACATTGCTTCCTAGTTTCGCTTTATCTTTACTAACCAATAAGCTATGGCTTCTTGACTCCTTTAGACTTTCACATTTGTTTACAACTGTGGTATCTCAAGCAGATTTATGTTACAGCAATTCCAAAACAAGAAGTTTATATAGTCTAGCAAGGTTAAGGTGTCCTAATAAGCAATAAAGACAGAATTAAGTAAAATTTAAAGAAAATCTTTGAAAATATCTGGATTTTTTACATCAAAAATATAGATTTGCCAATGAAATGCCTGTGTCCTGAGTGAAGTTGTTTTGCAGTTGTCAATATAATAGTGAGCGAGAAAATAACCTTGGACTTGTTTTGTTTTATTCTGCCTTGTGGTAGTAAAATGTGATGTTCAATTGCTGTTTGGTATCTCACATAAGTGTTTCGTTGAAGGGAATTTTCAAAAAAGTTTTTAATATTAGAAATTTTTGTCTATCTCTGGGAGATTATAGGTTGCTCTTTGTGATAAAACTTTTAGTTAATTTCTGATAGGCTCAAACTTTTAATGCTTGTTAACTTATATTTAAAATTCACACTTCTTCAAATATGAACCCTGGTCCTGATTGCCAGTACATTCACTTCTCAGAATATAATTTCCTCTTAAATTGGCCATTACCTCATTAATGGCTAGTTGTTATGTTAACAGCCGAAAAGTTGTTAACATTTCAAACTAAGTTGATCACAACAAGCTTATCCCTTATTTAAACTGAATGTTGTTGCATACTATGTAACTTCTTTGGCAACTAGTAATTCATCAACACTTGAAAATTGCAGAAGTGAAATG
Organism: Glossophaga mutica; assembly: GCA_039655065.1. Lineage (NCBI taxonomy): Eukaryota > Metazoa > Chordata > Mammalia > Chiroptera > Phyllostomidae > Glossophaga > Glossophaga mutica. Next base: position 28,814,198 of record CM077304.1, on the reverse strand, counting down.
GGAAGTTAATATGTGCAGAAAAACACTGCATTAGGTGTTATATAGCTTATGCCACAGATATGGTGTTTAGTTTTATGTGGCAAGCATGTAGTTCAGTGAAACTGTGTGGATGTTCAATAACAGATGTCTCTGATTGGCACATTAAAATACTCTGATGCTGTATGTCAAATGGACAAATGCAATCAAGCCAATTTTATTTACAAATTAATTTCTTTGATTATGTATAAATAGTCATTCAAAATGTTTATCGAATGCCTGCTTTGTGAAAGGCATAATTTGGGGTAATGGAGGAAATAACTAATGGACAAAGGGAGCTGTACCTAAAATTGTTTTATCTGATTATTTAATAATTATACAAAAGCTGCACAATGGTCAGTGAACAAGTGCTGTTCTATGGCCATTTCCCTCCTAGTTCCGCGCATTTCCTTTCTGTGTTTTTCACAGCCAATGCGTAACCATTTAAATCCTATTAAAAATGGTTTGGTTTAGTTTTTGGTCTCTAGATATTACATAATTTCTCTGAGGCACCGAACAAGCCATAAGTAACTTAAAGGTTTGTATTTCTATGTCCAAATCACTAGGCATCTAAATAAGAATATGCAAAAGGAGAAAGAAAAAAAAAAAAACAGTTTACCTATACTAGTGAGTTATTTGTTATAGGTATTATCCTGTGCTAGATAATTTTTTTCGTATCTATGAAAGAGTGACATATTTTGCCAATTGTTTTTAACTTTCCGATAACTTCTCCTTTCAAAGAAAACCCAACACAATAAAACACCTCTCATTTTGAGCAATTGGTCTCGAAGTGCCAGTGTCTTGTTTTGCGTTAGCGGAGCCATGACAGCAATGGCCTGTTTATGCAAGTTCTTTGAATGATGAATACAAGAATTTAAATCATAAAATATTTTCTCATGGGTTAGCAAAACTGTGATTGTGGTCAACGTTATTTCTCTCAGATTTTTTTCTCCTCTGTGGCACAATTAGCTATGTTTAAGAAAAAGAAAAAATATTTTGCAGTGCTGAGTTTCAAATCTGAACAGTTCACTTTCCATAGCGGTGCTGATATAATAGGTTTTATTCTTCTGTAGAATATAAAATGCATGGATCTAAAGAGAGAGAATTTGCCCATTTGTAAGATTGTTCTCCACCTTCATTCATTACATAAAGAGAAGGATTGACTTTCAAAAATTTCCTCTGTTAACATGCTCTCTGACTAACTATGAAGTCAATCTGCCCGTCAATACTTATTTGCCAAGACATCGAAATGTATCTGTTAAAAAATGTACCCAACACATTTATAATTTTATATTATTAAAAGATGAGCTTATGACCAATTAGAATGGAAACATCTTTGTATCTTGAACTAGATCTTAAAATTATCAGACTGCCTAAAGTAGATTAACAATTATTGTAAAAATAATAAAGTTTTAGTAATGGTGTTTATAGGACTCTAATCACTGACAAACTATATAACCTTTATTTCAGTTTGGAAAATGTGAATTTCCAAACTGAAAAGTAGTTAATGTGTAATCAGAGTTTTAGAATTAAGATTTGGTAAGAAGTTAAAACTAGGGGAAATAAAATACTTTTCTACTTGGAGGCAGTAAATGCTATCAGAATTTATCACTCAAGTGCTGGAATAATTGTTGTTTGATTTTTGGCAAGCCTAAAACTTTTTACCTGTGGTATACTTTAAGCACTAAGTTGATACAGGCTGTACCTTACATCTCCATGAATGGTGTTTTACCAGTGAGTGTGTTTGAAGCTGTTGTCTGTGATGTGTGCTGTGGAAGCTACTTACAGCTCTTCCTATATGAGAAGCAGAAACTGCCTTATGTAAATTTTAATGCAATTTGCTATTTTTATATGTGGGGATGATTTCTTTAAAATGAAACTCTTGAGAAAGAGTGATGCTTCATGCTCCACCAGCGTTGCCAATTAGCAAAAAGGATTTGAAGTTGCTGTGCTCACTACAAATTAATGGTTTAATATAATCATATAAGAACTTGAAAATAGAACACTAAAATCAAATGCTACATAAAGTCTTAATCTAGCTAAAACTTCATTTCACACTAATCAAACCTGGCGCCTCTAAATTTTTATATAAGGTTAAATTTATATTAGTTCATGATTAAGACTTTGAAAGAAAACATGAATATGTTGTTAATATTATTTTATCTGACAACTTAGTGCATACATTTTTAATGTTAAATAAAATGTTCATTTTTTTATTCCTTTATTGTCATTCTTTAATATTAGGCAGTTGAAAATATCTTCCCTGGAAAGTAATGCATTTTTATTATTTGAAAAGTAACTTTTATTTTTAATTCTAACAATTTAAGCTTTTATATGGAGTGGAACTCCTCCCAAATAAACTTTTTTTTTCTCTACAAGCTTCACTGAAGCTTTCTTACACTTTATTATAGTCATAACTTTTACCATATTTAAATTTCTAACCTAATCTTAATATTATGAAATATTTAGAATATGAGTATATTAGACTTTATGATCTGTTAAAAAACACTATTATGTTCTTTGCAAATTTTCTTACCTTATTTGTAGCTTTATAAAAAATATATTTTAAGTCAATTTCTCTGTTACGGTAAAGCATTATTAAATTCTATTTTAAGTATTTTAGACTATATACTACTTATGGATCAGTATAAATCAGGAGGGAAATTTTATTTTGTAAAATGCTTTAGGAGACTGCCCCTTACTTCAGGAAAAAAATTGATGGATTCACACCAGAATTCCTCAGTGTCAACTTCTTCGTAATAATCTCTTTAAAATATTTCATCTATAAAGGCAATTTCTTATTTGTAAATTTTATTTATAATATCTTTCTTAAAAGATGAACTTTCTGCCCTTCTGTGATTCATCCATTTTCAGTGAGTGATTATCTAGTATAGTCATTTTAGTTTTGTAGCTTTTTGTTTTGGTTTGTTTGACAGACAAGATACTTTCTCTGAAAAATCCATCCCCTCCCCAGCCTAGAATATTAAAAATATACAAATACTTCTTACTATTTTATATCTTTACCATTTTTATCTTTTTATAAAGCATGGAATACTCCAGTCAGGATAGTTTTTACACATAAGATGGATAAGTTAGACATACCTGACTTAGCAGAAAAATATTCTGTTTCTACAAGTATACTTAGGATTAAATGCATCTGGAAGACCTACATTTGAGAATTGCTAAAATTGCTTATTTTGCACTTTATAAATACATAGAACTCTGAAAAAGAATATCTATTTTTGGTTGCTCTTAGAGTATATCAAAGTAAGCCAGCAGTTCATTTATAAACTCACCATTAACTTCCATTAAGTGACTAATAATAAATTTTAATGCTGTGTTTTGACTGCATAAACATAATTTATTACAGAATCTCATTTTGAAATATGCTGAAAGTAGTAATTTTGTAAATGGTTTTGATGAATATATGCCTCGTAGAAATGTATTATGTAGTTCAGCTTTCTGCCTCAAATAAAAATTATTAGCCTAAAAGAAGAATTGTGCCAACCTAAACGACCGTTGTATTTTTCTTCATCACACTGTGAGGTATTGAAGTCTTATTTTGGTGTTTGGATTGAAAATAGTTTTCATTTCCTATGAAAATGTCTTCTATTATTCAAAATCATATCCTGCAACCTCATTCTATCTTCCAAAAAATCACCTAACATCTCTCGCTTTTATTATAAATGTTAAAACATATGTAATTTAAATGTAAGACAAGATCTTGAAAACAAGGGAAGTAAAAGTAAAATAACATTGTTCTATTCAACTGACCAGGTATTTTTAAAGACAGCATTTGCATCAGCCGTGTTTCTTTTAAAATGCATTTTCCTTTTGTGCTAATTTTTAAATCAGGTTATATAAGGGATTACTCCTACTGATTTGTGGAATTTCCCCTTGTTCATCATTCAAACTGGTCAGACAAAATGGTCAAAGAAAATGGGTGTATGTATGCAAGCTGCACGTACAGATATGAGAGTCTCTATAACCTTAGAATAAACATTAACTTCTGTCATAAATGACTTTTACCAGATCACTAGAGTTTGCAGATTTTGAAACTTGTAAAATTCAGATACTTTATGCCAGCTAATTTCTTAGTATTGTGAAATATAGCACTGACTTATTCTTACACAGTATTCACCATTCTAAGAGGAAAGACAAGTTTTATTATACTACATAATGCCTAAATTTATTCCCTTGTGATCTTTATCACCCAATTCTGTTTTTCTCAGCCTCTATGGAGTTTCATACTTTCTGTTCTATTTCTGTTTCTACCATCACAACATACTTGTTTTGATGATTAACCATACATTTCTCTTTTCAGGGTATTCATAAGAAACGTATTTTGAAGTGGAAGTTTACATTGTGAAGCAAGAAATGTGGCAGTTAGATTTTCATTTCTTACTTTAAAATAATTTCTTTTGCTTATTCAGGTTTTTGCTCCTTATCGATATTAGTGGATAACTTTTCTCTAAAGGAATTAAAATCAAAGCCTACTCCTTTCTTATATTCATCAAACATAGTTATTATATTAACAAACTGCCCACCCACATCAGCCACTTGTGCATTCACTATGCCATTTTTGCTTTCTGCCCATGTATATTATTAAAAACTTCCTGATAGACCTTTTTCCCAACAATATTATTTGTAGTTATGCAAAGATTCTAAATCTTTTGCTGAATTATTTTCCTCCATAGTGCTAGTTTTTTGTAATGCAAAAATCTCTAACTGTGGATTTTGCTGGTTTAAAAAAATCACACTTGAGATAAATAATCATCTTGCAATAGTCAGATCCCTGATTTGAAGTTGAGAAATTAACATTAAGCTGAACGTATTAAGTTAGACTCTAACCAGCGTGTGTTGTTATGATTCAATTTAATATTAAAAACTCTCCAACTGGGCTACTGGGAAAATAAAAGACTCTTAGGAATTCAGAGATTATTTGCAGAGGAGTGTACCAAAGCCATACTTAAGTGAAATTGTTATTACCAATGTAGTAACTGATTGTCTACATTAAACCCATTCTATTAATGAAGACAGAAAAGCAGTTTTAGTAAACATAAATATCGAATATGACAAGGATTTGTAGGGGGTGGGGAACTTCATAAATTGTGCTAATGCTACCACTTAATAGTAATCTTAATAACACAGAACAAAAATAAATTCCCATTTCATTTATACCATCAGATCCCAACAGGCAACTTCAAGGAGAAAATAGCAAATGTTCCACTTTACTAGCTTATTCTTATTTTCTAAAACTTTAAGACTTTCGTTTCTCTTACAGCAACTCTAATAGAGATGCATATAATTTTTGAAATTATTTCATTCTTTTTCTTGATTGTAAAAGGTTCCAACATCTCTTAAGTAAATGTCCTTTGATAGATTGCTCACAATTCACCAAAAATAGCAGAGTCAAGGCTACTACACTTTACGGCACCTGCTGGCACTGCGCATGATGATTGTTTTGTGTTTATCAGCTGCTCAGTACAAACGTGTTCTGACCTGTTAGAACTGTGTCAGATGAGTGATCACTGCCTTTTCCTTTGCTTGGCTGCATGGGGGCAGCGGTGGGAGAGACAAATGGAGAAAGCACTCATAACTTCTAACACTAAATAGGAGTATCAGTTTCAATGGGCAGGTTGATTTGTACTTTGCAGGTGAGAAGTTCAACTGTACTGTGAACATAATTTTAAAGCCTGAAAGTATTGTATGTAAATATCCACTGAGGGAAGGATCATGTGTGCTTTGGGAGATAGGAAGAAATTATAAGTTGTTGAATTGCCTTAAAACTTATAAATGAGTATTTTCTGTAACCATTTATTAGGGAAAAAAGAGAAATGTTCTGAGCTACAAGAATCCTTCTATATCACTCATCAATAGTATCCCTTGATGAGTGGATACTATTGGTGTTTATATCTAGGATCTCATGTTTTGCTATCTTTCTAACAGTTTAAAAATTTGAAACCATTTAGTCAGTTAACAAATATTTAAGTGCCAATACTTCATTTCTATAAATAATGAATATAGAATATCATATTTCTAATTGAATTTATATAATATGTAAATATTAATTCCTTAATAGTTTACTATGCAAAGAATAAGGGCCTCAGTCTGGGAAATTTGGGAAGAACTTAAAGACAAGTTATTTTGCCTATTTTCTACAACTGGTGTGGCCACCATTGTTGTTAAGTAACTAAATAAATGTATAAAGAGTTTTAGTCTAATTATGCCCCATGAAACCAGTATAGAGAATGATAAAAGGTATAATTAAGGGATATTAGAGAAATTTTTAATAACAAACTTATTTTTTAGGAAAAATAAGTAAAAGTTAAGCTCTGTAAAAATCCTTTTGTAAGCCAGTAGTCCTGTTACAAAGGCTGAGCTTTATAGTTATATTTTGGAAGCAGAGTAAGATAGATTTAGCTCTGCAACTTTCATGCTCTTTGCATTGTTTCATCTCTTCTCACAGATACTGGTAAAGTATCAACAGAGGTACAATTAACATCCCTTGCAAAATGCTTAGCATCCTTGGGCCCCATTTTCCCATTCAACAAATATTACCCTGTATACTCTAAGTACTGTACAAAGCCCTGGATACAACACTGAATAAAACACAGAAATACCTCTGACCCTTTTAGAGCTTATATTCTAGTTAGGGGAAGCAAATTATCAACAAAATAAGTACTGAGTACATTGGGAGATGATAAACTCTACAGGAAAAATAGAGCAGTGTAAGAGGTTTGCAGAATTTGTATTGATGTGTGTGTGTGTGTGTGTGTGTGTGTGTGTGTGTGTATGAGGGGGGCTGGTGGAGAGGGAAAAGGAGGAATGGAAAGAGAAGGATTTCCAAAATTAAATAGAGTACACAGGGACAGGCTTGCTGAGATGGTGATTTGAGTGAAGACCTGAAGAAAGTGAAGGAGCTAGCTATGAGGCTGTATAGGAAGGACCTTCTGGGCACAGGAAACAGCCAGTATGAAGGCCTGGGACAGGGGCTTGTCTGATGTGTTTGAGGAACATCAAGGATGCTAGTGTGATTAGAGAGAGTGACAACAGCCACTCTGTGGTCCTATGGTATCCCCTGTTGCTGTTACAACCTAGAATGCCTCTTTTCTAAATGTCCTCTAAGGAAGTGGTCATATAGTTGTCCCTTCAGATCCGCAGGTTTTGCATCCTTGGATTCAACCAATTAAGGATTAAAAACAGTATTTTCAGTCCCTGATTGGGAATTTGTGGATGCCAAGCATCTACTGTATACATTGTTCTACATCATTTTAAGAAACTTGAGCATCTGTGGATTTCGATACCCACAGGGGTCCTGGAACCTACTGGTTGAATACAGAGAATACTGAGGAATGACTACTTTCATTTGAGAACTGCTATGAGGTTTATTCAATTAGGCTATTATGGATTGAATTCCCTTTGGTATTGCAGAAGTCATCTGCAAAATTGAATGGGATTATTTTTCATTTATTTACTGGTAGTGTTTTTTTAATGCCTTTTTATTTGGCCCAGTGATGATCCTGTTTGTTTAAGTAATAGTCGAACTAGTTGAACATTAGTTGAATAGTAATGAAATGCGAATCCCAAATAGACCTCAGGATTCAATCACTTAACTGTTGCTAGTTCATGGGTGATGGTATAGCTATATTTTAGGCTGACTCATCTACATACTTCTGCTAAAGTCGTTATAAACTGCTTACATATAATATTTCAAAGTGAAATACAAAGGAATGCCCGTATTGATAGGCGAGGGCTGCCAACACAGCATGGATGAGAGTAACAGCTTGACCAAAGATTTTCTTAAATTCTATCCTGATCATGGTGTGACTGATATATTTTGAATACTTAGGTAATAAAAACTGCAAAGATGTGGGTTTCTCTAAAGCTGTCATTTTTCTACTATTGAACTGGAAACATCAGCTATTCTAGGGCTGCAGGGTGAATTTTTCTATTTTAAAGTAAACTTGAGTTTTTACTTAATTAAATTATTCTTTAGTACAAAATATTTAAAATAACATATTTGCTGCAATTATCATAAATGTTTCCAAATCCAACACTTAGAGAAAATACATCAAAGACATATTGATATTTAATCACCTGCTGGATGAGATGAGAAAAATGTTATATAAGTGTTCTGTTTATACTTCTGTTTCTCACCCCTAACCTAACCATAGCTCACTAATTTTAGTTTTGCATCAAGAAGAGCTACACATTAATCTTTAAAACTTAAAGATTAACATGTATTCCTACTTGTAAAAGTAGGATTTATATGTACAAACTGTCTTTACTTTTAAACATTATAAAAGTTAAATAAAATTTTAAATGCAAATCAAAGTTCTTGAGGCTGGATTTATATTGATGAAATGGGCTGGGATGTATCATGGATGTAGGTGGAGTTTCTGGGTGAATGTGCCTTGAACCGTGGAAAGCAGCCCCCTGTGAATGGGCGAGGCGTTCAGAATTGTGGCCACGTGGACTCCATACACAAAGTGGGAAACATACTTTTTCAGAAAGCCAGGAGGTGGTGGCGAAAGGTCTTTACAAAGTCTTTATTTTATTAATTTATTTTTAGAGAGAGGGGACTGGGAAGGAGAAAAAGGAGAGAAACATGAATGTGCTAGAGAAACATTGATTGGTTGCCTCTTGCATGCCCCCAACTGGGAAGCTGGCCTGCAACCCAGGCATGTGCCGGACTGGAAATCAAACCGGCAACCATTGGGTTTGCAAGCTGGCATCCAGTCCAGAGCCACACCAGCCAGGGCTATAAGTCTTAATACCTGCTGTCACTCTGCACATCTGTGTGCTTTTTGCTGTTTTAATTTCTAGCAGCCCTCCTATGCTGTTTGGCAGATGGGGCATCTGTTGTTACTGACATTTTGTCCTGGTTGAGTTGAAGACCTATATTCCTAACTATTTTGTGATTCTCACCTTCCAAAGTAAATCTATTTCATCTTTCTTTGAAGAAAATGTTGCTTGATCTTGAGCTGATAGTTTGCTTGGTTTTTAAATAATCTTGTCAATAGTAATTGTTAAGCTAACCATTATCTTTTGAACAGAGATCACATGCTTATTTGACTAAATGTGTTAAATGCTTCGTCCTCTTGATTAACTGTGGGTTCCTTTAGTTACCTGAAAAAGAGTTGTACATCTTAAGGAAATTTTAAAAAATTTAAATATTTTTATTTTCTTTTGAGAATTTCTCTGCTGAGTAGTAAACAGAGACTTTCGTTTTCACCACAACTCAGTTTTTTTACAGTGATCCTAAAGCCACAAGCTTATCCTACATTTATTTTAACACATACAGTATATTTTAAATTATTTCCTCTGTGTTTCTCATTATTCCACCATGTGGAATATACTTCCATCAACTATCATTAATGGCACATTGGTTATATATTACTATTGTGATGCATTCACCCACTGGTTTTACTTTCTCTGAATATGACTTTATATGAAGAAAAAAGTCGTACCACTTTTTCCTAATTCCCCATACATCTCCCAAAACAGGCAAGGTTAGATCGAACCCCTAGGTTTTAGAGGCATGTTGAGTAGCACAATGGTCAGGCGTCCAGAGTTGAATCAGCCCAACTTGGCTACATTTCTGTTTTTTTCTAGGTAAGTTACACAACCTCTCTGAGCCTCAGTTTACTTATCTGTAAACAGGAGTAACAGACCCATTCCTCGAATCATCAGGAGGTGTCATTGAAATACCCTAGGGAAAAAATTGAACACACTGGCCAACACTGCCATGTGAACTTCTGTTGTTATGAATGAAGAATAACACTTGAGTTATGCGTGCTATTAGACATGAGTATAAAATTAAAGAAACAGATTAAGATGAGTTTTAAGAATGTAAATAAGGATATGAAAGGCTACTATTATGTATAACAAGGTCTGTACCAACTTCTCATCTGCAAAGGAGATAGATGAAGAAAAACCTAAATACCATGTGCACCTGAAGCCATATAGGAAAAAATATTTCACAGTGGAGATTATGGAACCTGGAATGGGTTGTTAAATTAAGGTTATAGAGTATTCTACATAAAATAAGATTAATTTGAATCTTTTGAGGAATTATTGAACATGCTATTTTCTCTGTAACTGAGGTGGTAGTTTTCTGAAATATATGCTCACACTCTCCAGATTTTAGCATGTGAAAGTTCTATGGCCTTGTAAAGCATTATGTTTAATATCCCATAGGGTAGAATTATATGTAAAATTTCAGCTTGCTGGAGGTTTCCTTTACAGTCTTGATTTTTGTATCTTTTCCCTCAGATGAGAAGGACAACTGAATGCCAATATCTTTTAACTTATAATTCTTTTTCAGAGTGTTCTCTAAACATTTTGATTACATACATTTATTCCTAAAGAAGTTTAAGTTTGCACCTTTAATTTAAATGTGTATTTATCAGTCATAACTACTTCACTGTTCATTTTTTTAAATTTGAAAAACAGTGTTCAAAGGATAAGATGTAAACAGGATAAGATATAAAATAAATAGTAATAGAAATGCTAGTAATTGTTGAAGCGTCCCTGGGATCTGTGCATCCCCAATATGGGTAGCACTGTTATTTCTTAATAGCTTTTGCTAAGCTTAATCGAATGTTACTTAGTAGTGATACTTGTGAATGAAAGGGGGAAGACCAATACTTGGGAAAAGAGTTGTAAAACAGAGATGTGATCGTTGTTTGTAAGGAAAGGACTTTCTAACATGAGTTAATATGACATGCTCTGTTTATTTAATATTAAATCAAGGATTTCTTTCTGAAAAATGTGGCAATACATGTTGACTCTTCCTAATGGTATACTATAGCCGCTGGCAACATTAATATGAGGTAGAGTTTCTTCCTCCCCTACAACCTCCTATTCAGGACACGGTGAGATTTTAGACAGATAAATGCTAAGAGAGAAAGAACCCTGTGTACCAAAGGCAGTGTTTACTGCATGTAATACATATCATTGTTTGTCTCCTGTAGTGAAAAATACTTGTGTCGTGCTGTTAAAATGCACTCCTGACAGACCAGTGCTTGCTATTATAGGGTCCATTGCTTAAAAAAATGATACGCTGACAGAAATACAATTTAAGAAAATTTAACACCAAGGGCAGTCAACCATGTAGGCTACTATTAAGGGGCCAAAACTCAAGGCCAGGGGTTTATTTTTAAAAGAGGCACAGTTTATTTGCTAGTAGTAGGCAAAGTTAAAAGAAAAAAAAATTGAACTTGAATTCCTTGCTCTCCAGTCTGTAGAAAATTAATGAAAGCAACAGTTCAATAAGATTTTATTGCAGAAATGTTTAAGTGAAACATTTTAAGAATGCTTTGGAATTTTTAAACAGTTCCTTACCATTTAGAAAGCTGTAATACTGCAGTGCGTGACAAATTGTTAGCATTGGATCCTAGGCACACCCAGTGATTTTCTTGAAATGTGTAGTCAGAGCTGGTTAATCTGAATCACTTTGTTCATTTCATTTTTGTGTGTGCAGCTCATAAATATATTTGAGATTGACAGGTCAGCAGCACCCACAATTACTACAATTTAAAATGTAAGCTATTGTCCAAGAACCCTTATGGGCATAGTTTGGTAGTTAAATGCACTGAATTTGTAACAAGGCCTTTTGAGAAGGAAAATAACCAAATAGGAGATGTGATGAGATAGATTGGATTTCAGAAGAGTACAGCATGTTCTAATGAATAAACCGCTACTGAATGATGATAAAGCATGTGTTTTTAAGCTATCACATGGCTCTATTATTAGGAGAGAAAATTCCATGAATTTAGATGAGATGTATTATCTAATTTTACCATTTAAAAAACAAATCTGCCATCCAGTAATATTTGATGCCAACTGTGTATGGATTACATGCTCCTTTGGGAGAAAGGTTACAAAAGTAATACAATAAATAATCTGAGCTTCAAGGAGTTTAACTTGGGGATCAGAGAAATAGAAAAAATATATCTACTACTATGGATCATCAAAAGATTGTATCTTACATTTTCTGCCCTGATGGTATAGGCTTATTGCCATATGCTAGGATAGGTGTTGGGAAGCCATTGATTCTGCCGAGAAAGGATGTCTAAAGAGGAAATGCAATGTCTTTGCAGATGCCCTCCAGAATTCAGTTCACCTGAATCTGACCTGTTATACAACAGGTTTTTTTCTATGAACATGGAAGGTAATGAATATTGATGCATACTGTGAAGTTTGTGGAGACACATTGACCAGGCCTCTGGGATTCAGCTGTGTGTTGCAGCAGACCCAGAAGTGTCTGCTGAGGAAGGCTGTGGTCCTCAGCTCTCTTTACTACGGCCGTGGGTGGTGGCTCTCCATTCACGGGCGTGTTTTTGTTACATTTCTAAATTCCACATGTGGACTTTATCATACCATGGTATATCTTTTCAGTCTGTGTTCTGACCACAGAGTATAACTTAAAATGCTGCTTTTCAGTGCTTATTTTCTAAAAGTTATCTGAAGGGAGTACTATTTATGGTGGACTGTGAAAACCTGGGTGTTATTTCTTCTGACACTTTTAAATGTATCCTTTGGATCACTCCAGAGAGCTGTCCACTTGACACTGACCCCTACTGTTTTGGCTCCTCAAAATTTTTCAAAGAATTATATAACCAGATTTTGCCATTGGCTTGTGTTGAAGAATATTTCATAAACAACTGCAAATTTTCGGTGCCTTGGGGATGCGGCTGTGCGGACTTTGTTTACTGTATTGCACACGGTGTCCTGCAGACTTCCCGTTGACCTTTCTTCCAGATCTTAGAATAAGAAGTTTCTGGGGCTCTAAATGATTAAATGGTGTTTTTCTCAAGGGGTCAAATTGTATATTTGTTTACATTTTTCTTCTTTGTTTTCTAGGGAGCTCAAATCCAAATTTGCTTTTTCTAACAACAGCATGATATATTAATATAGTCTCTGGATTTTTGTATTCTCTTACCCATAGTTTTCTTTTTTTTCCACATTTTCTTATTGTTGTTCAAGTACAGTACATATTTATCTTTATTATGATATCCAGAGCTATTATTTATTTCATCTGAAGATGATTTTTGAAATTTTTGAAATGAATGGGGTTATATAGTTAAATAAAGGAGAACAATAAGGATGAAAAATAGAGGCAGGAGCAGATGAGATATGCTTAGCTAGGTGATTGAAAGGAATTTGGGAAAGGGAGGATGTGATGAAATTTATTCTTTAGTCTAGATAGTATATAAAAAATGCAGGTGGATCTGAGCAATATTTAAAACAGTGTTTGAGCTTACTGTATGTAGGATGAAGATGGTAGCAAATACAACCTTTTGTCTTCTTTAATTTTCATCCTTATTGTCATGTTATTATCTCTCATAAAGTTAATATATTATTTTAATATAAACATATGCATGCAAATCTTTATTTTACGAACTAGTAATCAATAACTTGTTTTTCATGGTGGTACTTGGAGGTAAATGAAATAGGTTGAATAATCATCACCTAGGGCTAAGAAGGCAATTACAGACTCAAATGCCTCCAGGTTCCAGGATCCCCAGGCAGGTAAAACAATGTGGCGAACTGGGGCTTGCATGTCCCCTTGAATAGAAGCAATAGTGATTTCGCTTTAGCGGACGGGAAATGTGAGTCTAGTGTTGCTGAGTTCTCTGGATGAGCCAGATGTTTTTTTCTGGATCTTTAAGTGAAATCTCTTGGGCTTAAAATATTGACAATTAATTCTAACATGGCATGTAAGCTACTTGCTGTAAACTGTTCATTGGAATTCTTGAGTTCTAGTTTCAGATATCTGACCAGATTCTTCAATCTGTACATTGGCTGAAGTGTTTGAAAATGTGTCTTAGCATCCTGAATTCTTGAAGAAGGGAGTCTGTCTTTCTTCCCACATAAACTAGTTATATCCCTGTTTCCAAAACCTCTGGGGAGATTTTTAAATTGCCAGAAAGAAATAGTTTAAATAACTGGAATGGGTGGTCTACAATGGAGAGCTCACTGCTCTGTGGGTGGGAGCAAAGAGTTTGCTCACTTTGTCCTGAACCTCATGGTCATTACAATTTCCTTGGGTTTAAACAAGATATTTTGGGAGACCCTCACTGTACTAAAGTTAAGACATTTAATGCCATTTGGTCCTAAACAGGCCTTTCAACCCAATGATCAATTACCCATTAATCAATGAAAGGCAAATTCACTACCACCAGCCCTTAACCCATCAAGGTTCGTTCTAATCCTTTCTCATGTCCATTGCTTTCCTTATTCTCTGGGTATTTCTGCTGTTACCTTGACTCAGCACTTTTCCAGTGGGTCTTCTGGAACCCCTCATGTCATTGTCAATAGTCTTTCCATGTCCACAATCTTTTGCCAAGATGCTTTTTTCCATCAAAATATTGTCTTAACTGAGTTTCATCCATTGCTTTAACTGAAACCTGCCTCATGGTTAAGGAGATGGGTTTCCTTTCAGCTGTCACAGTGGCACAGTGCTGTTTACTCTTGTAAACCCCACATCCTAGGAAGCCAAGAGGAGAGGCTGGCATTCTCTTGGATATACACAACCATCTCTACTCACTAATAAAAATGCATCCTCCAATAAATCCCATACAATCTAGTTATACTAGCTTATACTCTGGGTTCACTCCTGTCATTTCTCTGTGCCACAATTCTGAGAGATTTTAAAAGGCTTATAGCTGATCTATCCAAAACTAGTCCTATCTTGTCCATACTCCTTAACTCTCCTGAATATCAGACCTCCCTTCCCAGGATTACATACAACTCCTTGTTGTTAAAGAAAAGTATTCCATCTCAGAAATCGTAAACTCCATCATATCATCTTGTCTAGTTTGCAATACAACTCGTCATTAATTTCAGAAATTCAGACTTCCATTATGTCTTTTTCTCCTAATTCGGTCAAATCTGTGAGGCTGCTATTCTTCCCTGACCTGCCCAGCATGAAGCCTCCTGTTGATCATTTGTTCCCCCGTCCATCCTTTTACCCCAGGTCTATCCTCTGGCTCAGTGCTCAGCAAGGCTGTAGTCTGCCAAACTGGCATTGGTATACCACTCCCCCGTTTTTACTCCTACAATGTGGTTGAGTATTGCTGGAAACAAGCAAATAAAATATAGATTGATGCTCTCTCCCACAAATAATTGGTTTCTCCTCACTCGGCCTTAAGGGCTGAGCCCATTATTTGTACTTGGCTACCATTCTTGCCCATGACCTTCAACAGCTCTACTGAACATTCATAGTTCCCCTTGAGGCCCTTTCTTTGGATAGTTGTTCTGTCTTCCCTTCTCTGCAGATACCCTTGCTGCCACCACCAAAATCAAAGCCATCAGGTTTGATTAAATCAGCCTCTTAACACTATTTACATTGCATCCACTTTTCCATTTAACTCTAACTTCGTTCATCTCATCTTTGTTCCTTTTAAGGATAATTCTATGTTCTTAGCTCTATTATCTCAATGTCTTATCATTCTTCTTTTTTAGGTATCTCCTTTATCTTTGGTATTTTATTTTTTTTCATTTTACTGGTAGGTACTTTAATATCCTTTTCTGTAAGCTCTTTACCCTCAATATATGAATGAATATATGCCAGACTTTCCCATCCTGAAAAAAAACTTTATCCCTCAAGTATATGTTGGTATTATCCACCTCCTTTGTTGCTCAAATGTTTTAAGGAATAATTTACCCTCATACCGGCATCTATACTTCCTCAGCATCAGTTACTTCTCATCCATTTGTGATCTGGCTTCTATCTCTAACTACTACTGAAATTTCTCTCCCTAATATTTAATGGCTAAAACCAATGGGCCTTTTCTCGGAGATCATAGAGTTTCTTTTCTCTTTTAAGTGTTGATTACTCTTTTCTCAAAGCTCCCTATGTCTTGGGTGGTATGACTATACTATACAGTTCAGATTCTTTTCTGAGTGTCTCATCCCCATAAAACACTTAAAAGAGTGAAGGATAGCACCCTAGGAACACTGATCTTGTAGAGGTATACTTTATTTTCTAGGAGATATTATCCATCTTCATGGTTTTAATTGCTGCTCATAGTGTGATGGCTTCTAAATCTCTCCCTGCAGTGCTTTACTCTCCTCCAAGAGTAAGCCAGGTACATCTAGCAACTTCCTTGGCATCTGTAATTGAATGGTACACAGGAAACTAAAGCCCAAAATAGCTATAACTCAACTTCTATAAAATTAACATAACTCTAATGTAGTACTTTAACCAGAGAAGGATAATATAAAACATATAGAAACTAGTTTTATTTATGAATACAGATATAAAAACTTAAAAGGTTTTAGCAACCTTTTAAAATATATACAATGGATAATACCCTAGAAACAGGTAAGGTTATTTCTAGACTGCCAGGAATGAACACCAGGATATGTTTCCACCCAGTTCATTACATTATCAAACTGAAGGAGGAAGCACCATGGCTATAAGCAATATGTGCAAAAAAGGTGCAATTATTACTATTCAGCAGCCATTGCAAAACTTCCAAATAAAGAGAAGTAAGAGAAAGCCAGTTAAATATGATTAAGAAATTTACTGAAACTTAACAGCAAATATATAAAAGTTAAGTACTGTCGAGTCATTTCCATTAAGAGCAGGAAAAAGCCAAGGATATTCACTATTATCACTTTTATTTAATATTGCTTTAAAGGTTCTTTTAGCTAATGTAACAGGATATGAAAATAAAGTCATCAATGTAAATATTCAAAAGAAAATTATTGTCTTTGCAGATAATTGGGCAAACTCGGGGATTAATATTAACATTTGCCACACTAGCTAGATAAAAGACAAGGTAAACAGAATGGTAATTTTACTCAATGCCAAAAAAGGACTGGATAGAAATAGAGAAGAAAAGAAATTCATTAAGAGTAGTAAAACTTTTAAAAGATAGGAGCAGTCGGGTCCAGTATTCCTTTGAAGAAATCTTTTTAAAGGAAAACTTCAAAGATGATTTTCCTCTATTTTTTGTTTACTTATAGTGAATAAATATAGAACAACATTAACTGGACTGAGGACGGAGCTGTTATAATTAAGAGGGATGGTTTTTACTCTGTGAAATAAAGTCACTCAAATGATGGCAAATGCTTTTGGAGAAGCTACTATATTCCAGATACTGTTTCCAAAATGCTTCTGGAGAAGCTACTATATTCCAGATACTGTCCCAGATATAGTCCCAGTGACTGGGACTATAACAGTGAAAAATACAGATGAAAGCCTTTGTCCTTGTGTAGCTTATATTTTAGTACTATTTTTAAAGTATTTTCTATGAGCTTGGAACTGTGCTAAGTAACTTTACAGATGTAAACTCATTTACCCTTTGGGAACTGTTATACCCATTTTAGAGACAAATACACCGAGGCACAAGATGATTAAGTTGTTTAGCCAAAGTTCCCGAGATACAAGTGGTTGAGCAAGAATTCAAATGCAAAGAGTATGCCTCCCAAACCCATTCTCATGACCTGTGCTTTTGTCTATGGTGACCATAGTCACAGTGTGCCATAATGCTTCCAAGAAGAAGTGAGAGAACTCTTCACTTGTGCATCTGGGTTACCTTTCTAAACTACTGGTATACCACTGCTAAAATGTCAGTCAATTAAATGCATACCTGGGAGGGTATAAAGTACCTACCAGGAAACTCATTTCTCATCAGTGGTGGGAGACACCAGATTTTAATTCTGTTCTGTGGAGCACACCCATGATTTTTCTGGTGATATTTTTTAATGAAAGGAGAAATTTAGACAGTTCTTTGTTCTTTGGTGTTTCTTAAGCCTATCGGAAAACAGCCAAAACATTTCAAAATGCCTCCTCTAAATACATTAATAATGTACATGTAAGGAGATATATATATATATAAATTTAATCCTAGAAAGGAAGGACATTTTGTTCTTAAAAAAATCCCTATGGAAGTTTATGACCTTTGTAATCAATGCCTATTTTAAAAACTAGGCTCTAGAGAGTGTTTGGGTTGGAAAAGGTCACCTATTTGCAGTGATATACTCTGTCAAGAGTGTGTATAAATGTAATATACCAGATCTTAACAATGCAATATCATTTGTTGGAATAAAGGACTTCATTTTTGCTTTTTATTTCAAATGAGACTTTATTAAGTATATAGCTATGGATGATTTCTTCTTGAATATATTCATTTAGTGAATTAATTGTGCTATTAGAGTGCTTTGGAATTTTGAGTTAGATCTGAGCCTGGGCAGCCTAAGATGAGGCTTCACCAAAGAGAACACAGCTTCCTTCCCACCCCCCACTCCCTTTCTGTCCGACTCCTCCCCCTGCCCCACCCACTTACCATTGAAGAGGTGGAGGTTATTTTGAATGTATGTTGTTTAAGTGAACTAAATAAAAATAGTATTTCTCAAACTTAAGTAGTTTATATGTCCTTTAAAGGAAAAAAATTGCCTTAGAACCCCCCAAATATTTAATTCAATTTGAGAAAATTACAGTACTGTTACTTTGGGTTATTGCTTAATATTTTCTAAGTTTAACTAAACTGTAAGAGTGTAAGGGACAGTACAGCCTCTGCTGCCTGGGGGGGCTTCTGGGGAAGGATGGCCCTGGTGTGGAAGATGGGAGATAACACAGTTCACTGGAAGCAGCTGCCTACTCGAGCTCTGGTGTCCATTTGAATTTTAACTACGAGGCAAATAGGCTGTTCAATTCAAGCATAGAGTAGCCAGATAAAATGCAGGATCCCCAGTTTAATTTAAATTTCAGATAAGTAATAGGTAATTGTTTTAAGTGTAAGTATTTGAGAGTCCTAAATCTGGTAACCCTAATTGGAAGAGAGAACTATGGTCCTGTAGATTTGGTCCAGAGAGCCATCCTGGGCAGAATGGATATTATTATGTGGGTAAGATGGAGCCATTGTAAGTCATTTGAACACATTAATGAAATGAGGGAATTGGAGCTTTAAGGAAAAGTCCTCTTCCAGATGTGTGCAGACCGGTTTGTTCGGAGGAGAGAATGTGCTTTTATTGTTGTTGTGCCTACTTATCTCCCTCTCCAACATTAGAAGACTGCAAACCTTTTGAGGGTAGGGAAGTGTTTTATTTATTTGTTTTATTGTATCCAACATCTAGCAGAATACCTGACAGGTAGTAGGAGCTCAATAAATACTGACTAGAGGGCAGGAGGAGGGAGTAGGGTAGCATGAAATATTTCTCAATGCTGAAATGATGGTAATAAAGTGACAGCCTATATAATAAACATAACAAAGAGGAACTGTCAGATGGTTAGGAAAATGTGATTTTTAATAACAGAGCTTCATGGAAGAATTGCAGTAAGAGATGGTCCAAGAAGATGGAGAGAAGATTTAGGAGATGAATCTTGAAAATAAGGAATTGTGCTTCATCACAATATTCAGCCTGAATGTTGGAGCACTTTTGGAGCTGCCTGCCTAAGTTAGAAATACAATATTTTGACCTGTGCTCCTTGTTACTCTTAAGAGTAATGGAGTACTAATGGTAAAGAAATATTGCCAGATATGATGGGTAGAGATTATATCAATTAGCAAGTTTTCTGCAGGTGCTAGTTACAGTTCTGATGTGTTGCCACCTGAAACCATCTGGAATGTGATCAATGACAGATCTAATTTGTTCTGAGTTTCAGCGAGTAGTTGCTGATGTTGCCTAGCGTGGTCCTGGTGTAGCTTTACTCAGTGCATCCTTGCCCTTATTAGGTTATTTCTATGAGATATAGGTCAGGAAAGGACACGTAGAGGGTGTTTTAATCATCTCTGGTTTTGACTTTCATTCAAAGGTGTTGTATCCATTGTACACTGATTTAAAAATGGGATTTTAAAAACAGTTGATACTAATCTAGTAGGTATAAGTAAAATTCCTATATAAAATCTAATTAGTTGACAAGACAAAAGTATGAATTTCCAGCAATGATCCTGTTCTGTAATTCAGTAGTTTCAGAGCGTATGAATATTACATGGGTTAGGCCCTGAGTGCAGGAGAGGACGTGCTATCAGGGAATCTACTACAGAGCAAGAAAGAAACCAACAGAGGGACATGAGCTAGTACAGATTCTGTAAGGGTCATATAGCATATGAAAACAACTTCTTAAATATCCAAAGGAGGGTGTTATTCATTTTGCCACAGGGAAATCAAAAGGACTTCGTAGATCCAGTGACATTGAGCTGAATGTGGAAAAGGAATAGTAGTTGGTCAGGAAAAAGAACTTTACTAGGAATGATAGGCAATAGATTATGGAAGTACATGGTAAATTCAGGGAAGAGAAAACCTGGTGGGGGTGAGATTCAGTTGTGAAAGAGAAGACAGACAGGAACACTGGGGCCAGGCAGGTTGACCCTTTCATACTTTCATGCAGTATTCTTGCATGCAGTAGGGAGCTATAGAAGGTTATAGGCAGAAACAACAAATTTGATCTGTGTTATAGAAAGGTAACTGGCTGCAAAATGAAGGGTAAAGAGAAGGGCAGGCTGGTAGAAAAGACATACAGCTTGGAGGTCACAGCCTGAGTCCAGAGAAGAAATGATGCATGCTAGAAGGAGGTCACTTAAAAGGAAGAAAAAACATATGGCATTTGAGAGAGAATGAGCCGAGGGGCGGGGCTTTAGGGATCTCAGGAGAATAGAAATAGTCACAGATGATTTTGAGAGCTCTGGTTGGAGGGACCTGAAGATTGTTGAGACATCCATTTTGACACTGAATACAAGGGTCTAGTGCCGGGTCTGTGGTCTGCACAAGAGAATGATGTTATGTGTAAGAAGAACTAAGGGCTAGGTGAGTAGAAGTTCTAGGAAGACAGATTATAGCCTTAATCATAAACCCTTCCTAGTGGTCAGTAAGTGACGAGAGATCCTTAAGAAATGGGAGTAATGAATTGCCTCTGTTCTACTGAAGTAAAAGGGGAATCCGTGGAGTTCAGCTCTCTTATTAACTATCTGGGCATGTTACATCATTCTGAATGCCTCATTTTTCTCATCCACAAAATGGGAGGGGGGAGCATAACCTGCCACCTGCCTCATTTGCTTGTTGTGAGGATTAATGGGATAACGTGAAAAATGCTTAACACTGTCAGGTCCAGAGACAGGGCTAAATATACATTAGCCCTCATACACTAAGTCCTTCTGTAATTGACCGGGTTTCATATGGATATTGATTTGAGGTGTTTCTTTAAATTGTAAGCACAGGAAAATCTTTTAACTGATCTCTCTAACTTGCTGAGGTATAATTATCAGAGAGGACTTAGACTTTTAATTGCTTTTTTCCATTAAAAATGCTTCGTAGAGAGTATCACCTTTGGTTTGAGGAAATTGATCTTATGCTTATGTTTCCTAAAATAAGTAAAGCCTCAATTTTAGTGGAGTTTTATTTTCATGAGTTTGTTTCTCCGTGTTGAGCCCCAAAAGGGAATGCTGAGCTTTTCATGAAAACGTGGCAGACGTTATAATATTAATATATATAATCTATATTAATGATACAGATTATAACCTGGAAGTGAGTGTTGGGTTGAGTACTACGGAATGCCCTGTCATCTTTTGCTAGATAAGAAAATACCACAAAATGGGAGGGGTATGTTTTTTGTTTGATTTTTTTTCTCTTTGTTAACCATTTATCATACCATCTTATTTATCATATGTGACGTGGATTGGAGGCAAGAGAGGAAGTCCAATACAAAGTGAGCACCAGTCTGGTATTGGAAAACAGAGACAACCAGGTTTCAATCAGTGCTATTAATTGACTGTAAGATCTGAGGTGAATTACTACTTCTGTGCCTCAGTTTCCCCACCTATACAATGGCTGCTTCCTAATAAGTATGGTAAAGTTAATTTTGCTATTACAAATTTCTATAATGGCCAGCAAATACATAAATAAATCTTTGCAGTTGGAAACAAGCTAGTATTTATTTCTTGGTGTGCCCTGTAGTTAACAGAGGACAGATAGGAATTAATTCCATAATCTCAATAAGAACACTAAGATTTATAAATAAAAAGTGGTAGGAATAAGAGGGGAACTTCCTAATTCCCTGCACACCCCTCCCCCCAAAATCACATAGTTGAAGTGCCTTGAACCTGTCAGAAATAGAGTGTAGGGGAAAAAACACCAAGTAATACCAGTCTGGGCTGTTGGAAATATCTGTTATGCCATCTGTCACAGGAGATTTTAGGTTGGAGAGCAGCAAATCTGTGACTGGGGACTCAAAGTTCAAAAGCAGGTCTCTCCTGTCTTCGACATACCACAGTGTATCTAAATCACTATCTGTTTTCGGGCATTTTCATTGCTCATACGTGTGAATCTGCATGGTCATTAAAAAAAAAAAGGAAAGAAAAAGCAAGGGGGAAAGAAAGCTTTAAAGAGCCACTGTTTGCAAACTGCCCCGAGGGTTCTGTAATTTAAATCAGTGTCATTGAGAGAGGTAATACAAAATGTCTAACCCTACTGACTTCCTCTAACTCATTCTGGGTTCCTAATAGCGAAAACCTGCGGAGTGCGTGGGGGTAGGCTGGTTTCCCAAAGGGAACAGGTAGGCTGCAGGTCCACCACGTGGACACGTTTGTTGCTGGGGAAGCCGAGAAGTAGCAATTAGGCAGTGGAGTAATGCTTCTCGGGGGCAAGGGCTCGAGTTCGTAATACATTCCTTTCTTAATGTGACTTGATGTAGATAGAGTGAGGGCCTATCAGGTGTGAAAAGCCCTGCTGCTCCTGGCGTGGAGTGGCCTCCAGACGGTGATTTGGCGACGTCAATCTAGTCATGCTTGATTTCGACACTTAACGTGGTAAAGCAGGATTTCTCTACCCCCGATCAACTTCTCAATTAGCAAGCTGCCTTGTGTAACAGCCTTGTTTTGCAATCCCTCAGGGCTGCTTCAGGGGTCATTAGGGTGAGAAAACTTGAACGCTAGCTTGGCTGGAGCAGAGAGGGAAGGAGCCTGAGAGCTTTCCTAAATACATATAACCCTTTTTCAAGTTGTTTGCTTTCATGGGATTGATTCTTGGCACATTAAGAAGCTTAAGGCTCCAGTATCTTCTTTAAACTGCCCCCCTTATCTCCTTTGCAGCTGACAGGTTTTTTTTTTTTTTTTTTTTTTGACGTGCTGAGAGTAAAAAGAGATAACTAGTAGGTTAGTACTTGATTTATACATGTGGACATACAAGTGCGTAGAGACACACGTGCTTATGTTCAAATATCTTTGAAGTTGTCTTTTCAGGGACTCTGGTTACCAGGAAATATAAGCTGTTAAATGAGTCCTATACCTCATTTTTCCATATTTGAAATATCTGTGTTCCAAATCTTTATTTCTACTATGTCATACTTTGTTCACTAATCATAAATTGTGTTTTATTCAATGTTTTCCACTAAGCCCTAATCATATTTACATGATAATATATGTTAACATAAGGTTTATGTGATGGGCATTTATGAACAGAAATTGAAATATATTTAATTAATATGGGTTTTTTCCTATGCTTTGACTAAATTATTTATTCCTAATTTTAATAAAGAAATTAAAATGTCAAGGGATTTAAGCATAATTTCTTCATCAAATTTATCTGGATAAGAAAATATGAATGTAGAAAAGTATTTTGAAAAGTATGCTAATTATTTAGAAAATATCTCTACTTTTAATAGTTATAGGTTCATATTCAAAATTTCCTGTTTTGATAACTTATTTTCATATCCACTTGGTATGACCTTGCTGTTAGAAAATTAGATGAATTTGTATCAAATATTTTAGCAGATTCTGCCTCAATGTAATATTTTTAGAGCAAAGTATTTTAACATATGTTCCATGAAGAGATTGTCCCAAAGTTATATGCCTAGATTTCTTTAAAAAATATTTATTTTATTGACACTGAGCAGAGCTTTACATGGTTAATAATAGATGCCTGGTTCCAGAGATAACTGAAACCCGTGTGTTTTATAAACCGGAGGCTGGTTGTACAGTGATGCTTTACTCCCCAGTACATTCTCTGTTTTCTAAGGGTCTGACATACAGTTTCTGAAGGGTTAAAGAGTAGTTAAAATTCTGGACACTATGGCATAGCAATTTCTGAGAAGTACTTCAAATAAGTCCTAAAGGTGGCACAACAAAGGAAATACCTCTCAGTAGCTCTATCTTTTTATTAAAAAAATCCATACACGTTCCAAAAACACCATCTTCACTTAAACTCAGAGCTATGGAAATAATATTTTACAAAAGGAAGTGCTTTAAACACTATTCAGAAACATCATGTATGTTTATAGATAGTATTGTACTTGTATATACAAAAATACAAATGATAGTTTTCATTGTAATTCTTTTATATATTTTTACTACACAAAAATTAGACTACAATGTTTCTCCTTCATAATACTATGTTGAGCGTTACACTAATTTATTATGGAAAACATCAAGCTTGGACAAATTAATACCAAAGAATTATAGCTCTTCCTTCCGTAGTACTGTTTTGTCTTTTTTAGTTTTCTTCTGTTGTTTCTTACTCCAAAAAGGAACTCATCTAATCCTGCAAATAATTGTTTTCATGGCTTTATTTTGGTAATTCTTTTAAATCCTACTTTAAAGCAATTCAAAAATCCTTTAAAGGATTATCAAATTAAAAATTCAATGTGAATATATATACATATGTATAAATACTAACCCATGTTGAATAAAAGGTGTATACCTTCCCTTTTGACTGAGTTTTAAGAGAATGTTACAAATGCAGTCTGACTACTAAAACTCAAACTATCCATATTAGCTTTTACTTGAATCATCTAGTTACACTTCAACTGAAGAATCACAGCATTGTAAAATTACACAAAAGCCCTTAAAGGATATTTGGTTCAGTCTACCTATTTGGGTAAAAAAAAATTGAAGAACGGAAAGTTTGAAGCCTTCGAATTCTAGTGGATCTTTAGCTATTACTAGAGTTGCCATGTAATTTTCTATTTAACCCAGGACGCTTGACAAAGAAAGCACTGCTAGTGATGAGACTGGGCTACAGTAATATGTACAAGCTTGTCCTGGGCAAACTGACATATGAGTACCCTTATTCCAGATAGGTGACCCATATATGACTTTTTAAAATGGTAGTTTTGAGAATTGTTTCTTATAAGAATTTAATAACAATTGTCCATTAAAGTCCTAAAGAAGTAAAAGACATCAGATGTTGAATTTGCTTTGCAGAAAATACTTCTTAGGAAGAGAACAAATAAGGCATATTCCAGGAATCTTAGATGATTATATTAATGTAATTTGGAACTACGGAGACTTCCAAAATATGCCTCCATAGCAAAATATCCTTGGCTAAAAACAAGGATGAAATCTGTGACAATTTATGCACCTTTTTTCCTTTGGTAAATCAAACTTATCGAATAAATTATATGATGCCCCTAATTCTGCTACTCACCTAAAAATAACTTTATAATTAGGTTGTTTCTTCAGAGAAGAAAAGTAAAAGATTTAAATAAAATTTGAAATTAAATTGTAGATAATAGGTCCCTATCTAGTTTGTCACTATTCTACAGAAGTGCTTTTGCTTTGAAGTAAGTCATACTAATTAATCACAGAAGAAATGTTGGTCTGAAATTTTGCTGGCTAGTTTCAAAGACAAGTAGATCCCTTGCCTTTGCTAGGTAAATGAGTTGTTTACTTTGTATAAATAATTGAGCAATTACTGTCACCTACTCATAATTTCTGACTATGAAAGATACAGTTCACATTGGAAGTAATGTTTTGCATTGTGGTTCCAATCACACTGGCATCGCTGAGGCCATGTTCACCAGTGGAGCTGCTTTAGCGAGTCCTGGTCAGTGCCTGATACATGAGTGAGCGGCACTTGGAAATATGTTGAAATTGACATGCAAAAACATTAAGTGGCTTAATTGAAAAAGATCAAAGAAGAGTTCCCTCCCATGATTAATTCATAAATAACTGTTTGCAAAATGACCTTTATACCTTCTTATAAATGCTTTTTTCCCCTTCTCTTTATTTTTCTTTTCTGTGGAAACATCTCAATACTTCAAGATCATTAATTATAAGATGGGTAAAAATAATATTTTCAAATAAGATACATACCTCTCCACTTACTTTCTTATTCACTTTTATATCTAGTGTATAAGAAGAAATTTGTGAAAAAGAAAGATAAAAAGAAAGGTAAAAAAAAAAATGGGCCTCTAGGAATCTGTAAAGATATCAAAAGACTTCAATGTGATTTTTAGGAAAATATCACATACTTTAAAAATTTCTACTTTGAAAGACCTATACAATTTTAAGTAAGTAAAAATAAAAGCTTTAGCTTTTTGAAACTCATGATACAACAGATTTACACATTTAAAAAATTTAAAAGCTTTTATTATAAAATTATATGTAGTATATTCCAATTAGCCTGTATTGTACTATAGCTAAAATCACTGCCTAATTTATTTTGATCTACCAATAACTTCCCTAATTATATCAAGAGAGGGACATATAGTAACTAAATTGCCACGGTATCTGTAAAAATAGATTTTTATGCTCACTTAATTGTGACTGATGTGTCCTCCCCTTCATTACAATCTTAAAATTAGAGCAGGGATGCTATAGTGATTCAGTGAAATACCTACTTTTATTATTTTTTTTAAATCCACTTCTAGTTTTAGTTCATATATGTTATCCTTTGTTTTACTGTTTCTTTTTTCTACTTCTTATTACTTTATACTTTCCCATAACCATACCTAAAAATTTGAAAACTCTGATATTTCAAATATCACAATAAATAGCCAGCTTGACACATTTCTTTTATTTGAGCTACAAAAGATTCTTTTCAGTAGCAAGATTTTATGAGTCTGTGAAATGTTGGCACAATTGCCATATTTGTTCCAAAGTATTATCCTCATCATGTGTTGAAGGAAAAACATTCAATTTTACTTTTTCCCAAATTGCTTCTCCCACTAGGTTGTAGTGCTGATCATAAAGAGCAGTAACACCTGCCCGTGAGACTTTGAAAAATGGGTCCGAGGAGAAATTGGTAGTTATTTGTTGAAGTGAAAATATAATATTTAATCACCATTTGCAACTTTTAACTGAGTCAGGTGTGGGAAGCTAGATGCTTCTAAGTAAATCTCCCTCTGTCAGGCCATTAACCCAGAGACTTTTGCTCCGTATAACCCCTTCTTGCCCCACTTTCACAGGGTATACTGAGAAGTTTACTAGTGAGGAAAGGACCAGATTTGGACAGGGAGGGTGAGTTTCTCATGCCCGCCCCAATATTAAGTACCCATTTTAGTATACGTGCCGCCGAAGCAAGCACTCCAATATTAAGTAATGGTCTAAGAGCCAGGACAGGGGCTAGGCAGCCCAAATGTCAGCTCATTTTTCTTCACCAATTTTCCTGTTGCAGCCTTCACGGAGCAGAAAATGATAAGTTTATAAATCAGTTAACACTGAGTAAGCCTAAAACTGGAAAAATAGGTGGGACATTGTCATCTATTTCAGATTATGGATGCACTATAGCAATTCACATCATTAGCATACATACTTTTAAGTTGGAATAAAATATCTCTACCCTTTACTCTTTTTCCCTATCTGTAGGTATGGAACACTAGAAGAGAGGTTTTAGTATGAGTTTTAATTAGCAAATCCTAGGCCTCCATTTGTTTCACTGTTTATAAGCCTTGTATATATAGGGCTACAAGGAAACCTGAGGCTTTACACCAGCACTGACCACCAGAAATATGATTCACATATTAATTTTTATTTTTCTAGCAGCCCCTCTATTAAAAGGAAAGTTTTTTAAAGGTGAAGTTAATTTTGAAAACGTATTTTCTTTAACCAAATGGATGCAAAAGATCATCATTTCAATATGTAATTAATATTTTTAAATTGTTCATAAAATACTTCACTTTCCTGTGCCAAGCCTTGAAAGTTAGTGTATATGTCACACTGAGAACACAAGTTGGTAAGTACGAGCCACAGGTCAGGTGACCAGTAGGCATATGTGGGGCGTGGTTACCACCTTGGTCAGCACAGTTACGGATGGTGAGAGCGTAGGTAGCTTGGCTTGTGAACTGATCGGAGGCAGAGAAGGGACCAGCCCTCTGGGGAAATGTGAAGGACTGTACTTACTGTGTGGAAGGTGCTGCTGGTTTGTTATCCTGGGCTCTCTCAAGTCCAAAACAACCTATTTTGAATCACGGTCTCCATGTCGGAGTAGACTCTGTGACTGTTTATGGCAGGCACTCCTAACCAAGCATTCACGGAACTCGACCTAGTGTCTCTGGAATGAGAGGTTCCTGTAAGCCAAGTCAAGTTTTACTGGGGAATGAAGTCTTAGAATGTTTCCTTAGTCTTTTCTTTGCCTAAAATGCAAGACCCAGAGAGACAGATGGCAATGCTTTCCTCCAAAATCTTTCTTCACTTTTACCATTCCTTTTTATTTTTCTATTGTTTCCAATGAGCATAGATCTCAGGAATTCTAAAAACCAAAAAATTAAGTTGTCTCCCTTCCTGTTCATGGTTGACTTTTTACCTATAATTTTCTTATCCCCACCATGTCGTTGTTTAAGTGGGTTGGATCGTGAGCAGACACTCTGAGTCCCACTGGTGGCTGGCGGGCAGATGCTTAAGAATTAGCCCTCTAGGTTGGGTCTGAACACGCAGCCTCATGCTGTTTGGACTATTCTGTCTGATTCAAGGAAGAGTGGAGTTTTGCCTGACCGTAGGACAGGGACACATTCTGCGGATACTCAAAATACTGTACCAAACTTGAAGCCTCAGTCACCCAGGCCTGAGTTACACATCTAGGCTGACTGGGCTTCTAATATATATCTTATTTTATATCCATAATTTTACATAGAGAGATAGAGAGAGTGCACATTTATGTATATATATACACATGTATA